>CAUYSK010109939.1:0-33673 GCA_963575035.1 Avahi laniger
TATGCACGTGTGTAACTATTACACAAACTGTAACACTGTATATATGCACGTGTGTGACTGTCACAAACTGTAACACTGTATGTATGCATGTGTGTGACTGTCACACAAACTGTAACACTGTATATATGCACGTGTGTAACACTATTACACAAACTGTAACACTGTATATATGCACGTGTGTAACTATTACACAAACTGTAACACTGTATATATGCACGTGTGTGACTGTCACAAACTGTAACACTGTATGTATGCATGTGTGTGACTGTCACACAAACTGTAACACTGTATATATGCACGTGTGTAACTATTACACAAACTGTAACACTGTATATATGCACGTGTGTAACACTATTACACAAACTGTAACACTGTATATATGCACGTGTGTAACTATTACACAAACTGTAACACTGTATGCACCTGTGTGACTGTCACACAAACTGTAACACACTGCAAACACATTCTACGCATTTCCACCCTATTGTGGGGTGATCCTCTGTGACTGTGCTGACCACCGTTCCCTTCATGGAGTTCTCCGTGGCACCCACGGTGCGGATGTGCTGTCATCGAGTCCCCTCTTGACAGACATTCGGGTAACGGACGGTGTTTCGCAGCCACCTTTGTGCACGGGCCGTGTCACACTCAGACCAGCTCCCGCCTGCACCCGCAAGCGTCAGCGAGGGCTGCTGAGAAGGGGAGGGGAGGCTGGCTGAGGGGTCGTGACAGATTGGAAGGTGTCCGCGCAGCACTGGCCGAGGGTGACAGCCACCAGGGCCTGCTCGCTCCGTGGCTGTGGCTCCCAAGGCCTGGACGGCGTGGAGGGCTGGGCCCCCGACACGGCCGCGGCCAAGGCTGACTCCGGGAGAGCGGCCTTCGTGGGGCCTGAGCTCTGAGCCCGCAGTCGCTCGGCAGGCCCCCTCCCGCCTACTCCGCACTCCGCACGAGGCCGGAGCAGGGCAGCGAGCAAGTGCATGGCGGCAGGTCTCCACGGCACAGGACTCTGGGCAGGGACCCGCGCTCAGCTCGGGGGAGAGGCAGAGGTTCTGGCCCAGTCACCAGGGCCCAGCAGCTCACACTGGAGAACTCGGAGTCAGAGGTGGGGGAAGAAGCCACTTGGAGCTGGGAAGAGGGTCGTGAAGTGTGGCCCTGACCCTGTGTGAAGCCACGTCGCAGGGGGGATAGGGGCAGGCAGGTGGGTGGGTCCTTCAGATTGGTGTGGAGCCAATCCCGGCCCCAGTCCCTGCTTGGGAAAGGCTGTACCTGGCGAGGCTCCCACCGTGTGCCGGGCACAGGGCGGCGCAGCCAGGGCGGGAAGGCGCGGTGTCCGCGAGCGTGCGCCGCGGGGCGGAGCACCAGAACGTGCTCTCGGGGCTGCCTGCAAGGGCCCGGGGACGGTGCGGCTTCCCCAGGATGCCAACAGTGGGAGGTGGAGCAGGAGCTGGGGAGACGGGCTGTCCCCGTACTGAGGGAAGGAGGGGGAAGGATGGACTTGGAGTCCGGGCCGGGGTGCACACACCCCCTCACGCTCCCTCCGACACAGCCCTCGCTGCCCTGGGACATCAGTGCCAGCCGGGACCTCAGCCCCAAAGGTCTACTTGTGAGGCGGCGCCAGGCCCAGGGCGGCAGGGGCGACCTAGTTAGGGGCGGGTCGCCCCAGCGTGACGGCAGCCGGTCCGAGTTCCCAGAAGGCTGGATGAACCGGAGGGCCGAGGGCAGGGGCAGGGACCAAAGGGCTGTGTCACGGTCCAGGGTGACGATGAGGCCTGAAGCAGGTTGTGGCCGTGGGGCTGGGGGAGGCAGAGCTTCCCAGGACACCAAGGAGGAGACACAGAGAGAGCCCGGTGGCCCGTCGCGGAGGGAGTAGGAAAGAAAGAGGGCGTGGGGGGCAGCAAGTGCGGATGCCTGGTGGTCCGCGGACCTCGGCACCGCTGTGGCCGCTCCGCGCAGGAGCCCCCCGACCCCCCAGGACAGCGGCTGGGTCTTGTGTGCGTGTGTCCGTGCACACACACGTGTGTTTTCCGGTAACCTGCCCCTGGTGGGTTGATTAGACCCATCACCGGACCTAGCAAATGACTCGCATGGTTTAAAGAGCGTTGTTGAGCTTCTACAGGAACCAGGAGCCGTCACGACACCTTAAACAGCCCCGCGAGGGGGCAGCACCGACCCCCTTTGGAAAGGAAGAAACCGCCCACGGAAGCGAGAGGCAGCCGAAGCCTCCGAAGCTAAACAGAACACAATGAATCCGAGCCCAAGTCCGAGGGCTCCCGGCTTTGGCAGGTGCCACAAGCTGAGGCCCAGCGGGACTCCTGGGACCCTGGTTTTAAGGACTGACGATAGATCTTCCCAAAATATGAGAACCACAGGGTTCCATGGGGGGCAGGTTCCAGGAGAGGCTCCTCCGTGGCAGGACTCCCCAGCACCCTCCGGCTCCCTGAGGCACAGACCAGTGCCGCTCACCATGGCTTTTGCTGTTCACCGGCTGGTTGACAAGCCGGGCTCCTGGGCGGTGGTGACAGACGCATCCAGTCACCGTTAGGCATACAAGGGCCCCCGTGCCCAGGCCGAGGCTCCAGGATGGTTCTACGTCGAGAATCGTTTCTCGGAAGGACAGGAGCCTGCTCAGAGCAGCTGGAGCAGAAGGGAGGGCCTCGGGGAATAGGGACCGGCTCGTTAACGCACCGGGGGGAAAACGGCGTCTCCACAGCGGGACTGGAACCACCTCTCTGCCCGGCCTCCCCCCCCACGCCGGTTCCGGTCTCCTGCCCGCACTTTCCCTGGAGCCCCTCTGCTTCCTTCTTGGTCTCTGTCCCTAGACTCGGAGTTTGCACACAGCTCAGCGGTCTGGTCTCTCCGTGTCCCCGTCCCACCTTCCCCCCAGACGGGCCACTCCGGGGACAGGTGTCCAGGACTGCGGGTCGGGGAGAGGGCGGGCGGAGCGGGGGACAATCCTGCGTTGCGGGTGCCGAGGTTGCTCCTCCCTCACCTGTTCGGACGCTGGGGCCGTCCCTCCCCCACGCCTCTGCTTTAATGGAGGGGAGGGGGGCCCGAGCGTCAGCACCCCCGTAAGTTCCAGACATGGCTAACGCGCAGCCCGGACTGCAACTCTGGCTGCAGCAGGAGGGACGGCTGGAGCGGTCGCCAGCAGCTTTGATGGGGAAGCCGCTGATGGGGCGGAACGCCGGCCCTTCTGAGAGCTCGCGCAGGGCCGGTGCCCCCAGCTGGGCCGGGTCTGGCTTGCAGTGGGGGCTGAATGCATCCAGGCTGGACTGGCGAATGGGGAATCATTCTGGCAGCGTGACAGGTGTGGGGACTTCACTTCTCGCTGTCAGTGCCACCCGCACAGTTGAGCCAGGCAGACGCGACGGTCCCGCCAGTTTGCGAGTGAGGACCCAGGGCCGGGACAGACAGAGGCTGCCCGGTGCCCTCGGTCCGGACGGCACAGCCAGCCCCAGCCTGGCGGAGAGCCGCCCCCCTGCTCCCTCTGTCCGGAGGGTGACCTGCGTCCGTTCTGCTCAGGACTGTCTTGGGATCAGCACCGGAAGAGCCAGGCCTCCAGGAAACTCCTCAGCCCCTGGAAGCCCAGCGCGGCAGTGACCCTGCCCATCGGTGGGGGCTGCAGGGGCTGCCGTCGGCTGGCAGAGGCGGAGGCTGAGCTCCGCCTCCCCACCCCCAGCCTCCAGATGCCCAAGTCCCCTCAGCTGAGCTCAGCAGTGGACGTTTGCTGTGACGCTGGCACCAGGGGCTTCGGAAACAGGCTCTTCCGGAGACAGGATGGGCACCAGGTCCGGCCCCAGACTGGCCTCGGCACCAGGAGCCGCTTTGCAGCCGGATCAGCCACAGGGAAGACGGCAGGAGAGGGCGGATTGGGGCCAGGCGTGCGCTAGACCCTGGGAACCTCCAGCCCAGCCGAGGCCGCCGTAAGGTTCCAGACATCTCCTCCAACCAAGATGAAGAGGTGTGGTTCCTGAATCCCTTCCTGTGAGCCTGGCACGTCACAGGTGTGGTTTCTGGATCGATCCCCCAACCTGCTGAGGCCGAGGGGAGGGGAGGTCTGGACGAGCAACTGGTCTCAGCCCGGGCTACCGTCGGGGTCACTGCAGACTCCGTGCACAGCCGGGTTGACGACTGTCCGGCCAGAGTGCTCGGCAAGCCTTGACGCTCCGGTGGCCCCGGCTGTGTCCCTGCGCCCGGCGAGGCCCTGGAGTCACCCTGGGTCTATTGCAGTGATTTTGAGGCTCAGTGTTTCTGGAGCCACCCGAGGACTCCTGGTGGACCCCGGATCGAATTTTCCATCCTCCGGGTCCATGCGGGTCTCTGTGGAAGCCCCCGGTGGAGTCCTGGGCCCATCTCCGCAGCCGGGCGTGGCCGCAGACGCCGTCCACCAGGTGCAGCTCCGGTCTGTTCTCACAACTGCAGTTCACTGGGGTCTGTGAGTCCCCGGCTGCGTGATGGGGCTCCCATTGGCTCTGAATGGGCCGAGCCGGCCAGGGAGGTCTCTCCACGGAGCCCGCGGCACGTTCCGGGTGCGGCGGTGGCCGGGGCCTCCCGCCCAGGTGAAGCCCCGTGGGTGCCGGCTTTGTCCTCAGCAGGCGACTGCCCTGGGGGCGCTGAGGCTGGCCTTGCAGCCCGGGGCTGAGCCCGGCTGAGTGGCACCTCCGGACCGTGATAGGATTCCACGTGGGTTATCCTCAGATGCTAGCATATAAGGAACCACCGAGGCTGCTCTTGACAGAAATTCCAGCTCTGCCAGGCCCCGATGCAGAAGGCCTGGTGGGCCCTGGGGTCGGCACCTCCAGCGAGCGCCCAGGGGACTTGGAGGGGGAAGCTGGGGGCCGCGGCAGGAGAAACACCTTATCCTGTCTGGTTCCCTCCCAGGTGGCTCCTGCCCGGCGGAGCCGTGGTCTGACCCGGCCCTGGGGCGCAGGCAGCAGCCCGGGGAGACAGTCCAGCCACGTGACAGTGTCTCGAGTCAGGGTGGTCTCGAGTCGGGGTGGTCTCGACCAGGGTTTCTCACGCTGCAGCGCGCAGCGGGACCACCCGGAGGGCTCGCCGAAAACGCAGGTCTGGGGCGGCGCCCACGTGCTGGCATCCTGACCGGTGGGGTGGGGGTGCCGGTGGTTTCCAGGAGTCTCGTGGCGGCGAGGGTGGGGCGTCCCCGGCAGGATGAGAGCACGGTGCAGGCGGCGCCCCCAGCTCTCGCGACTGGGAGGGGTCGGGCTCCACAGCTGCTCCAGGACAAGCCGGTCGTGTCTCCAGGCCACCCCCACCCCGGCCTGCCCAGAACACGCACGCCGGCGCCCCGTCTCAGTCGCATTCTCCAGACGGACGGACAGACGGGTGAAAGTGTGCGCCTGTGTCTGCGTGTTTGTCGCGGAGCTCAGACCGTAGAGCCGAGTCCACCCCCTCACCCCCACTGCACTGAGCAGGAAGAGACTGACCTGCCCCGGGCCAACTACAGGCCGACACCAGCCCGGACTCCCTTTTCAGTGCTCCTTGTCCAGCCAGGAGGCCCCTCGGCCCCGTTAGCCCCCAGGGCTCTCGTCCGTTACTGTGGGGAGCGCAGCGGGGGGTAAGGAAGGACCCAGACCCCAGCCCCGGGGACAGCTCACCCCCGCCAGGCCTCTGCGAGACGGGGCCACGCAGACAGCGCCAGCAGGGCGGGCACACGCCCAGCTCGGGACCACGGGGCCCCCTTCCCACACCACCGCTTGTTTCCAGGTTTTTCTGCCCGTAGTTTTGGAGTCCGACGGCTCCGTTGAGCCTCTCAGTTCTCCCGGCTCTCGTGGCCGCGGCGTCTCCCAGGAGCCCGGAGCTCGCCCTTCTCCCGTCCGCGTGGCTTCGGTCCTTCCCGGTGGTCGTGTCTGCGTCCATGTGCTCCCCCCGTCTCTCTCTAGCCCCCCCTGCACCCCGGTTCCCACACAGCAGAGTCTCCTCCATTCGGTGCCCAGAACCAGACCTGGGATGCCGCAGAATCGCCTTCCCTCTGCGGACACTTTCTGCTAGTCAGTCGGGCCGCCCTCGCATAACCCAGATGTCTGGGGACGCTTTAGGGGCGCAAGGGGACAGACGGCTCTCGGGCCATTTGAGGCACTTGCATCCAGCCCGGCCTCCCGGGGCGGCAGACGCACCGGCAACAGCAGCCCCTGGTTCTGGCTTCAGTTACGCCTTTTCCGGCCGGGTGGCAGAAATGGGGACAATGCACTTAACTCCTGGGCGGCCGTGACTCCAGCCAGGAAATGTGTGCTTAGAGCCTAGCGCCAAGCCCGGGGCACGGGGGAGGGCCTCGGTTTCCCCTTCGCCTTGCGACCGAGGCCCCTGCCACGGCCGGGGCTGCAGACCCTCTGGCCCGGGCCCTGGGGCTGCTCACCCTGGCGTCTGCAGCCTGGGTGCCAGGTGACCAGGGAAGCTTCTAGGTCATGCCCCCCCAGCTGGCTGTCCCTCGGGGTCCAGGAATCATCTCCAAGGAGGACGACAGAGGCAGACACTTGTGGGGAGCCTGTGCAGGAGCCCAGGAGGGAGTCGCGGGGCCTCGCCCACGACAGCGGTGACGGGGACCGAGCGGTGTGCGGCCGGGGGGCCGGTAACCGGTGGGCGTCAGGAGGGAGGGGAGGAGGCCCGTGGCAGCTGCGGCCCTGGCAGCCCCGTTCCCGCTCTGAGGGCGGAGGGCCGAGTGTCACCACCGGAGGTCTCTGATGGCGGAGCTGGGCCTGGGGGTCCTCCCGGCTTCCTTCTCCTTAGGTTCCAGCAGGGGTGAGGCTGCGGGGATCGCGGCACGCAGGGGCGCCGTGTGCTGCTCCGCTAGGCAGGGCCGGCAGGGAGAAGGCTGTGCCGGGAGCAGAGTGAGGCCTCAGCCACCAACCCGCCCTCCCCAGGGTGAGCAGCTCTGGGTCCCCGCAGCCCCGGGAAGGGGCCACACCTGCTCCAGCCCCGCCAAGGGCCCAGGCGGCAGTGCTTCGTGTCTGAGTCGGGACCGAGGCTCACCTGCCTCAGGCTCCCCGAGGTGGGGCCTCGCCTTCTCATCTCTGCGTCCCACTGCCAAGTCCTGGCTCCTCTGCTTTCCAGCTGTGTGGCCTTAGGCAAGTGGCTTGACTTCTCTGAGCTTCAGGTTCACCAGCTGAAAACAGACAACGCCTACTCCACTTGATGAGCACGGGAACAAATGAGGTCGTGGGAGTGAGCACGTGTGCGCGTCGCCTCTTGGGGGGTGGGCAAGTGCCAGGTGGCCACCTGCGGCTGTCTGTGACCTGCTTCCCCTCGAGGAGGGGGGCCCTGCTGCAGCCTCCGGATCCGGGTGTCTGAGGCCACAGCTGACAGTTCAGTCCACGGCCCAGTGACGTGTTTCCTAGGAAACACGCGGGAGACATTGACTCTGAGCGACTCTGCCTCCCTCTCCCTGCCGTCTGTCTCGTACACACACGACACGCACACATGCACACAACACAACACACATGCACACAACACGCATACACAACACAATGCAAACACACGACACGCACACTACACGCGCGTGCACACACACATACATGCACAGCACACGCACACACATGCCCTGGCTGCCACCTAGACTGACGACCAACAGAAACAGGACCTGTCAGCAGAAGGTGAACCTGGCTACACAGCACACCCTGTGCCGCTGGTCACAGCCCCCTGGGCGCTGAGGGACGGGGGCCGGGCAGCCTCGCTGGCACGTTCACAGCGGGGTGGCCGTGTGCACCCTCTGTGTGGCAGCGCCCTCTGCACCCGCCCCGCCTCTGCCCTCCGGCTCACCAGGCAGCCCCGGCGGGGGCCCCATCCTGTGCCGTCCGCCCTGTCTCTGCCGCGCAGGCCCCACCCCGCAGTGCGCGCCACAGCCCCCCGTCTCCGCCCTCAGCCCCGCCCTTGTCCTGCCGATGCCCCCCAGTTGCCCAAACCAGAAACCTCGGCGTTGGCCTGACTGCCCTGCCCCCAGGCCCCCGCCCACCCGCCACGGGCACCCCGTACTCCGCGCCCCCACGCTGCGTAGCCCCGTCCCCCGGAACACGGCGCGGGCTCCCATGTTGAGCTGCCTCCCCTGACTCTTCCTCCGGCTGAAATAAACCGGGATCACGGCGCCGTCCTCTGGGAAGCCCCCGACTCCCTCTGGCCCACGCTCTGTTCTCACCGCACACGGGCGTGACCGCCACGGCGACTGCAGCAAACACTTACGGGGTGCTCGCTGGGTGCCAGGCGCCGTCTAAGAGCTTTGCGGGTATTTCATGCCTATGACGATGTTGCAGACGGGGCCCTTGTCTGGCTCCGCCGCCGCCTGGGGCCTCAGGGCCCCATAATTGTTCCAGCTGTGAGTCCCCGCCCAGCACCGAGGCAGCTGCCGTTGGCTCCCGCAGGGACACGTCTGTCCATTGCTCCAACCATGGGCCCTAGGAGAGCACTCAGTCCATTGTCAGGGGTGAATCGAACGCAGGCGGCATTGGCCTGGCACCCGTCCCCAACACGGACGTCCTCCTGGCGTGCTTTCCCTGCCTCCCTCCAGCCTGCCCGACGGTCTAAAACTGGCTTTTCCGCAGCTCGTTGGCAAACAGGGTTTGTGCGTTCTGTTTCCTCCGTATGATATCCTGAGCACGGGTTCCATTACGTCGTAGGAAAGCCGCTTTTAATCGGGAATTTGAAACTGCTGACCCCGACGATCGCAAAGAAAGATCGGTGCCCAGCCGAGGTGCAGCGAGCGCGTCACGGAGCAGCTGGGCGGTGGCAGGGGCCGCGCTGCTCCCACGGACCCACTAACCGGAGCTGTCTTCTTCTCGGTGCAGCATTACTTCACCGTGAACTTCAGCCATGAGAACCAGAAAGCCCTGGAGCTGAGGACGGAGGACGCCAAGGACTGTGACGAGTGGGTGGCGGCCATCGCGCATGCCAGGTACGTGTCCCCGCCCCGCCCCACGGTCCGGCCGGGAGACCCCAGGGCCCTGCTCTGGAGCAGACCCAGCCGCAGGACGAGGGGGCCGTGGGAAGGGGAGGACAAAAGCCGTGGGAAGCCCCTCTCGGCGGGGTCCAGCTGGAGCTTGGGGTCTGGGCTGCGCCTCCCGGTGCAGGGAACAGGGAGCCGTGGGGGCGGCTCGCAGCTGCTCCAAACGGACTAGTTCCTGCTTTTACGTTAGGGGACCAGTGAGGTTTGCTTTGAGCAAAGGGTTCACAGCTGCCAAAGTCCGAGGCCGCGGGGCTCTAACCCCGGTGCTGCGAACGCAGACTGGTCTCTCCTCTCTCTGGACCCGTTCTCGTCCTGAGACGGAAATCCGCTACCCCGTCTCACCTGTACCTCGGGATCCGGCCTGATCCGCCCTGTTCCCAGCAGTGCAGCCCATCTGGAAGGAGACTTGCTGGGCCGCCAGGGGAGAGGCCGGAGGACAGGCCCCATCACAGAGAAAACGGGGCCCCTTTGGTCCCGGGGAGAGAGGGGCTTGTGGGTGGGGCGTGTCCCGGGCAGAGCCGGGCGCGGTGGCGGCCGCAGGTCCGCCTGGCCCCGTGGAGGGCATGTGTTTCCGCGTCTCCCTCCTGTGCGGGGTCAGCGCCGAGGATGAGCCCAGAGCCCGGCAAAGGCACAGACGGGTCGGCGACCCGGGCGGAGAATGCGCAGGGTGGAGGGAGGACGTGCAGGCGCGTGGTGTGGGGGACGGTGACTGGGACGGAGGACAGACGGCGAGTGTCGGACGATGGACGTGCAGACGGACAGGTGGGTCCGGGGCCCTTCCTTGAGACCGACCCAGGAACCTTGCCGTGGCGACTGTGACACCCGCGTCCCTGAGACCAGGCCGTCTCCGTTTCTGTCCTCAAAGAGGGCCCAGTCTGGCCGCAGAGCCAGGTCGTCACATACGAACAAGTAAAGTCCGGCCCTGTGCGGGGCCGACGCAGCGTGAGCACCCTGGGGCGCCGCGGCGTCGCCAGGCACACAGCAGACAGCGCACGGATAGTACCCGGCCACCGCCCCGAACGTGCCGATCACGGATCTCGGAAGCTGAGCAGGGTCGGCCTGGCCGGTGCTTGGACGGGAGACACTGCGCACAGCTCCGGCGCACGAAGGCCGTGCAGAGATGTCACTTCCATCCGCAGGGACACGGAGAACCTGTGGGAGCCAGAAATGGGGCAGTACCCGGCCTGAGTGGGAGGATTGGGGGGCAGATTTAATGGGTGTAGATACGAGCGTTTCAATACCATTCTGCCAGAAAACCTTAAATAAAGGCACTGACACAGGCAAGAGAATTCCAGCAATGATGGAGAGACAGTCTGGGTGTCAGAAGGAAGCTGAGGCTGGACAGTGGGCGGAGCCGGCGAGAACCCGACTCGGACCCTCCCCTTGGGAACGCCGGGGCCGTCGAGGGGGTTACACCAGGCAGCCGCTGGTCAGAGTCACGATTCGAACGGGAAATCGCGGGCATCGTGGAGGGTGGAACCGAATGCGGAAGAAGCCGGATTCGGAGGAGCGGACGGACCGCAGTTGCCCAGCACCAAAGTAGAGCCAAGGACGGGGCTGTTTTAGGACCAAAGGGAGCTATTGACGGGAAGGGGCTTTCTGAGCACGACATGTTGCACATTCTGATGACCAGGACCGCACTGATTTAGAAAATCAGTTCATCCAAAAATGTTCCAGAAACAATGCAATACCAATACCCGCACAGTGGAGCGGCTAAAGTGACGGGCACTGTCGTCGCTGGGGAAGGACGGAACAGCTCACACCCCGTTCGGCGCTGGTCTGGGCATGAAATGACACGACCGCCCCGGGAAAGAGTCGGGCAGCTGCTTTGGGACCCGGCGAGCCCACTGCTCGGCATCGCGCAGAGAAACGGAAAATTCTCCCAGAGAAACAGAAAACACCCACAGAAGGTCTCGTGTGCAGAAATCTTCCGCACCTTGACGCACAACAGTCGAAAACAAAGCGGCCAAGGTGCCCGTCCGCAGGCAGACGCGTGCGCCGGCTCGGGGCCTCCGTGGGATGGAAGCCGCTCCAGTAGGAGGGGTCGGCCTCGAACACGCAGCAATGCGGGCGGCGTCCAAGTCAGCTCCTGCGCGCAGAGCGGACGCCGAGCAGAATCCGCGGTCTGGTTCTGGTTACGGGGAACTCTGGCGATGGAAGTCGCAACAGCGGCGGCTCCGGGGTGCGCGGTGGCCGGGAGGGCACGAGGGACGGTCCCGGCTGACAGGAGTGCTCTTTATCCTAATCAGGGGTGTGTTTATCAAAACTGGTCAAACTGTGCACTGAGACCTGCGCCTTCCATGACGTGAGCATCAAACCTCAGGTTTTAAGAATAAACGTTAAATATATTTATTTAGAGAGAATGTTTCCATTTTCTATTGCTGCATAATAAGAGACTCACCACCAACGTAGCAGCTTGAAACGACCCCATTTGTTACCTCCCGGTTCTCGGGTCGGAAGTCCGGGCTGGGCTGGGTCTCTCTCTGCCCGGGGGTCAGCGGTGCTCTTGCCTGGAGCTCTGGGCGAGAGCCTCCCGCCAGGCTTGTTCCCGTGGCCGCGGCGCCGACGCGCCTGTTTCCCGGGCGGCTGTCGGGGGGCCTCTCGGCTCCTGGAGGCTGCACCCCCTCGCCGTGGGGCCTCCCAGCCTCGACATCCCGCTGCCCGGCCACGACCAGCCGGGAAGACCCTCTCTGGCAAAAGGCTCAGAGACTGGGTCACGGCCACGCCCACCTAGACGAGCTCCTGCCTTACAGTGATGGAGTCGTGCGGATCCAAGCCCATCGCAGCGCGAAGACCCTGCAGGGCAGCCACGGGGCGCACACGCCAGGCCAGGGGCTGCCTTCGAATCCCGTCTGCCACGGAGAGGACCGTCGTTCTCCAAGCAGTTCGCTCCGTCGAGGGCCGGCTATAAGGAGCCAATGGAATAGCGATAACCCGGTGACATCAACCCTCACTCCCAAGCCTGTCTGGGCCTCCGGCCACCGGGCAGAGTGTTCCGCACCCGAGGGTGCCCGGCTCCCTGCGTCTGTCCGACTCTCTCACACAGCGTGCCAGCCGGGGAGCGGGTCCCTTCCCCCCACCTGACGGACGTGGACGCCGGGACCCGTGTCACACAGGGCGTGGGAGCCCAGCCCCCGGCTCCAGCGCAAGCGCCCAGGCAGCCCGATGCAGCACACACGGAAGCCGCCCCCCCAGACAAGGAGCAGCTGGGGACCCGACGCCACCTCCCTGGGAACAAACCTCCCACGTCCGTCCTGGAAGCCAGAGGGCCGTGGCCGTGGGACACAGGCGCGGTGGCCGTGTCCTCCTTTGTAGCCCTGGGGGCCGGGCTCAGAGAAGTGTCCCGCTTCAGCCTGCGAGGGGCACAGGGACGGTGACGGCTAAGGGATCAGGTCCCCTTCCTCAGAGCAGTCGACAACGGCCACCGGGCTGAGCTGGTCCCAACCCCGGGGCTCCCAGCAATCCTCCCAGAGCACCAGGATCACACGCGCGAGCCGCTGCTCCAGCCCCAGTTTAGTGTTTATCTACATACATGTAACAGATTCGTCCTGCGTGCACAAGGCAGCACTGTGGTGTGTTAACATCACATAGAGACACGTTCTCTCACACTGCATGTTATTCTAGTATGATGGGATGCCTCTGGGGTGTGTGCGTGTGTGCATGTGTGTGCATGTGCTTGTGTGTACATGTGTGTACAAGTGTGTGCGTGTGTGCATGCATGTGTGCGCATGTGCTTGTATACATGTGTACAAGTATGTGCGTTGTGTGTGCGTGCATGTGCATGTGTGTGCATGTGCTTGTGTGTACATGTGTGCAAGTGCGTGTGTGCATGTGTGTGCGTGTTCGTGTGTGTACATGTATGTGCATGTGCCTGTGTGTACAAGTGTGTGTGCATGCATGTGTGTGTACATGTGCGTGTGTGCGTGCATGTGTGTGCATATGAGCATATGTGTGCACGTGTGCAGCACACAGTGTGGCACCAACTGTGTCTTACAGTGCACCTTTCAGTGAGAAGAGCTTTGTGCAGAACTAGGCGACCAAGCGATCAGAGCGTAGCGACGCTGTCATGGCTGGAGCCCGACTCCAGCTCCCGTTCGACACTGGCTGTTGTCTGGGGCAAGTCACTGCCCCTCTCTGAGCCTCAGTTTCTTCATCGATAAAACGACACCATTGGCGTTTTAGGATCCCTCATCTCCCTCCTAGCTCTGAGAGGCTGTGAGTCGACGGACTGTGCCCACGTTGGGCGCTCAGAGACCTTCCTCGCGGGGTGTGCTGGGAGGGGGAGGAGGGGAGGGGGAGGGCAGACACCACACCAGGCCCCGGAGGAGGAGGCCGGTGGAGACGCCTTCGCACCCCTGCAGGGGGAACTGTGCGTGGGGAAAGCGGGGCTTCAAGCTCTGGGACGGATTTCCTTTGCGAGTAAAGACAATAGCCCCTTGGGAACGTGGGAGAACTTTGAGACTGGATATTCATTTTCACAAGAGATGCACAAATCCCACTTTAATCGGACGGGACTCCCCCAAAGACTCCCGCACCCCCGGCCTGTCGCCTGTGCCTGAGGACAGGATCAGGGCGCAGACGCCCACGGCCCTGCGCTTGCCGCCCCTGTGCAGACAGCCCCCAGCACCCACCCTCCTCTGTGGGACGCCCTCCGATACCACCAGGGACAGGACTCGCCTCGGTTTCCCCCCGACCCCACCGTGGCACAGCCCCTTCATGCTGCAAAGTTCCTTCCCACCCGTGGGCTCCTGGGTCCTCCCCTGAAGCCCGGGGTTTGCAGGGAAGTTGTTACTATCCGTGTCGCTGTGAGGGCCAGAGTTTGGTGAGCTCGTGTGGCCCAGCCCTGAGCCGGTGACGAGCCAGCCTCCCTACCCCGCGCCCCACCGGCTTGCCATGTCCAAGGCAGCTGAGAAGTGTCCTCTCAACTTACCAGTTTCCCAGAGAGAAGACAGTAGGTGACCCAGAGAGGGACCCAGTTCCTGTGGGTGCTGGGGGGAAACCCCAGACTGCCAAGAGGAAGAGAGAAAATGGGGACGATGAGGGTTCCAACTCAGGGTCAAGGGACAAGGGACCTCCTCCTCCAGGAAGGCTTCCTTGATCACAAGTCCCCATTGCTGGCCCCTGTTACAGCACTAACAGCCTACAACGCACCACTGGGCAGCCAGATGTGCTGTGCGGGCTCTTCCGCCATCCCCCAGCGAGATCCACATGCCTGACCCTCCTCCGTGCATCTTAAAGGGCCTGACATGTCCCTCTACCCGGCCGTCTATTCATGCAGCAGATGTCCACCAAGCACCTTCCAGCGCCACGCCCTGTGCCAGGCCCCAGGGACGCGGGAGCAGGCAGCAGAGCCGTGGCCCTGCCCTCCAACAAGGCGGCCACCGCGGTGGTCATAGAAACCTGGTTGCTGCAGAAACACCCCACACAGTCTGGGGGTGACCAGGGAGGGCTTCTTGGAGGTGGCATTTCAACAGGGAATCAGAACTAGCCCAGGAAAGAGGATGGAGCTAGCCAGGGAAGGAGGAGGAGGGAGGCATGTTCCTGGCAGAACGTCTAACTGTGCCAAGCCCCGGAGGGGTGCGTGTGTCAGCGCGAGCGCACGCCAGACCCGGGGCAAGAACCGGAGGTCCGGCGCTGCGAAGGTTTGGGACGGGGCCCGAGCGAGCAGCAGCGACCACAGCCGCCAGGTCGAGGCCCCGACTTCACGTCGGGGCGTGGTGCCTCCCGCGCCTGCAGGGACGTGAGTGAGCCCCGCTCCCAGGTGGCGCCGGCAGGTCCCCGGGGATGAGGAGGCGGCGTCTGACCCGCGTGTCCGTCTGCCCGCAGCTACAGGACGCTGGCCATGGAGCACGAGGCGCTCATGCAGAAGTACTTGCACCTGCTGCAGATCGTGGACACGGAGAAGACCGTGGCCAAGCAGCTGCGGCAGCAGATCGAGGACGGGGAGATCGAGATCGAGCGGCTCAAGGCAGAGGTGACTGCGGCCGGGGGCGGGCGGCTGCGGAGTCGGGGCGCACGGCGGGCGGGGGCCCAGCTCCCGGCCACAGCGCCGCCGGCTCCAAACGTGGGGTGTGCTGATGCTGGCAGAGGGCAAGGCCCGTGGTCAGACCAGGTTCGAATCCCTCCTCTGCCACCCACTGGCCGCAGCCTGGAGTGAGTCCCTCTGTCTGTCTGTCTGGGCCTCGGTCCCGGCAGCGCTAAGCGGGCTCTCTGCGCATACCCGACGCGGCTGCGAGGACGGAGTAAAGTCACTTACGGGCGAGTGCCCAGTTACTGTGCCGACGCCATCCTGAACCATCAGCCCCCAACTCTGGGGGACGGCAGACTGAGGGCGTCAGCCCAGCTCCAGGGTAGCCCTGCCCTCTGCCGTCGCGGGAGAGCTCCCACGGGGCTCCTGGCGGTCTGGGGGCCGAGCTGTGGTCGGGCGCTCGGGGGTGGTCCCCAAAGCAGCAGCATCGGTCGTGCTGAAGGCAGAATCTCAGGAAATGCAAAATCCCGGGCTCCTCCCCGACCCTCCTGCCTGTCTGTGCTCGGCACCTGGAGTGGGTAGGCAAGGCTCCTGCCAGGTCACGCCCTATGCACCATGGCACTGCCTGCCTGGGGCAGCCCTGAGACACCACGAGGCGCACGGACCCCACCCTGCGCCTGCACCGAGGCACCTGCTGAGGGTCTCCCAGGTGCTCCCCAGGCAGAGGGTAGCGGGGGTCTTGGGTCCTGGGGTACCGGGGGGTGTGGAGCAGCAGCCGGGAGCCCATCGGGGACACACCCGAGCGGAGGCCCTAGGCCCCGGGGGTGCTCCACGGCCCATCAGACCCCACTCGCAAAACACAAGTCGAAGAGGCAACGATCGAGAAGCTCAGCCTCAGAGCTGGAAATCCCAGGTGCGGGGCCTTCTGCGCGTGGGACCCCGTGACACACAGTGAAGCCAGCTTTGCCCGGGACGTTCAGAGACCTAAGCCACCAATTCCGTCTTGTCTCACAGCAGCAAAGCTCTGAACCAACAGTAATGACAAAAATTCCAGGTCTGCCCCTCCCCCAGCCCACAGCAGGTGCCGTCAGACACACCCCGTCCTCCATCCCACACCGTGCCACCAGTACCGACCACTGATCCACACGACAGCCAGGCTCAGAGAGCCCAAGTCACCTGCCTGAGCTCACACAGCGCAAGGGTCTTCCAGTCTGCCTGTCAGTCTGCCTTCAACTCTCAGCCTCTCCCCACGGGGCTCCTGGAGCCCAGCGTGGGCTGATCACGCTGCAGCCCGCCTGGTCACTCTGGGACCATCCACCCTGGGGACAACTCCGGGGTCAGATCCCCGAATCCAAACTGAGCCCCCGTAAGGGGCTAGGGAAGGAATCTGGCCCCAGGACGAGACATGGGCTTCGTGTCCGCGGGTGTCCAGCGTTGCTCATCCATCCACTCCTCACGAAGACTCGGGTCACCCACCCACTGCCCACCCCGCCCCCAGCGCCGCCCTGCGGTCACCGCGGCCCAGACCGGCGCTCCAGAGCTGGGCGCCGAGCCGCCTCCCGGCTGTGCACACACCGGCGCGTCTGTCTGGAAGGCTCTTCCCACGCCCACGCTCCCGCCTGGCTCATCTAAGCTAGATCCTCCTCCTCGGAGACTCCTGGCACAGTGCGTGCTCCCTGCCGTGTGCTCCCGTGGCACGTCCGTGCTCAGCCTGCCACGTGAGGGCCAGCTGTGTCCCTCGCCGCTCCTTCCTGTCTGCCTGGCACGGAGCAGGGCACAGCGGGCTCTGCGGGGGACGAGGTAGGGGCCGTTCCTGCCTTTCGGGGCCGGCTGCGGCAGGACGTGGTCATATTGGAACTTGTGCTGCGCACCCGGGTCAGGAGGTGAGCCGGGCTGCAGCCGGGAAGTCGGGGTTCGCTCCACACACGGCCTTGGAAGGTGTCAGGGATCCGCAGGCCGGAGAACAGGTGCCGGTGCAAAGGCAGAGAGCAGGTCTGTCACGAGTGTGTGTGTGCATGCGTGTGTGTGTGCATGTGTGTGTGCATGGGTGTGTGCATGTGTGTGCATGAATGTGTGCATGCGTGTGTGTGTGCATGTGCATGGGTGTGTGTGCATGTGTGTGCATGTGCATGGGTGTGTGTGTGCATGTGTGGTGTGTGCATGTGTGTGCATGCATGTGGAGGTGTGCGTGTGTGTGTATGTGTGGGTATGTGTTTGTGTCTGCATGGGTGTGTGTGCGTGTGTGTGCATGTGTGTGCATGGGCGTGTGTGCATGTATGTGTGCATGGGTGTGTGCGTGCATGTGTGTGCATGTGTGTGTTTGTGGTGTGTGTGCGTGGGTGTGTGTGCGTGGCATGTGTGTACATGGGTGTGTGCATGCGTGTGTGCGCGTAGGTGTGGGTGTGGGTGTGTGCATGGGTGTATGTGTGCGTGTGCGTGGGTGTGTGTGTGCCTGTGTGTGCATGCATGTGAGTACGTGGATGTGCGTGGGTGTCTGTGTGTGCGTGTGCATGGGTGTGTGTGGGTGTGTGCCCATGTGCGTGTGTGTGTGTGCATGTATGTGTGCATGCATGTGTGTGCGTGGGCGTGTCTCACAGTGGCAGCAGAGACCCACATGGTGGGAATGTGGAGGATGCTTCCAGCCCAGCGCATTGCCCTCCAGGGTGAGGACGACTTTGACAGGCCCCTCTCCCCGCACATGCGTCCTGCGGGTCGGGGGCACCCTTGGCTCTGGGGGCTCCGGGAAGGTGGAAACAGATCCCAGGTCTGTCTCCCTGAGGGGCAGGAGGATGCGCAGACGCCGCGGTCCACAGAGAGGGGGAGTCGCTCGCCTCCAGCACTGGTCTCGGCCTGAGCCCTCCCACCGCAATGGCCCCGCCCACTGAGGAGGGGGCGTGACGACAAGGTGTGTCCCCAACGACAGGGTCGCCTGGACGGCCCCAGCCGCCTGGCCTCCGCCCCACCCTGGCAACCAGATGGAAGTCCCGGTCCCCCCCCCCCCGCATCTGCCTGAGCACCCAGGGGCCTGCCTTGCCCTGGCCTCCGCGGCTCTCGGACACCACCCTCGGGACCTGTGCCATCTCTTCCCGCAGCCGCCGCCCTCCTCGGCCTCCACCGCTCCCCACCCCCTGGGTGGCCCCTACACGTGTGTCAGGAGGGGCCGGGTCATGCTCAGTAGCAAACATGCCCCAGATCTGGGTGGGTGAAAACAACGGAGGCCGTGCGTCCACGGGTACTGCCGAAGACCCTGCCCTAGGGATCCTCACCCGGGCTGAGGGACGCAGGCCCATGGGGCTTCCTCCGTCAAGAAGTTCACCGTCACATGGCCCGGGAAAGGCACCGTCACACCGCTCTCACTGCACTGGACGAGCACGTCACATGACCGTGCCCAACCTCAGGGGACCTTCCGAGGAAAGAGAGCCAGAGTGACAGGACGGCCCTCGCGGCCGCTTGGCGGCTCTCTTCCTTCAGCCCGAGCCCGCCACGCAGGCTGTGGAGGGTCCGCTACCAAAACTGAAAGCAGCTTTAAAATGAGCGGAAGACGTCCCCGGCCTCCCGCCGCCGGCCTCCTCCTCCTCCTCCAGCTTCTCTCTCTCGCCCGTTTCTGCTGTTGTCCTCCGTGACCTCGCCCTCCACCAACACCGGCCGCGGCGCCCTGGGAAGTGCTGGACCTGGCTCACACCGGCTGGCAAGAGCCCATCGTGAAACCGCCAAGAATTTTGCCGGTTGGTTATTCGACCTTTGGCGGCTTAAGGAGGTGGGGCTGGGGATGCTCAGTTTTCCTCTCAGAGAGCCGACCGGTAAAACCCACGGCCGTCGGCATCTCCTCCCAGACAGCTACCCCCGCGCAGGCCCCGCCGCGCAGCGTGAAAACGTGGCCCTGAGACTTTCCAGACAGCGACCGCAGACGCTCGACCCGGCGTCGGCCTTCTGAGCCTGGGGCTCTGCGACCCCCGCGTCAGAGTCCACGAAGCCGTCCCTCCTTCCGAGCCCTCCAGCCTCGTAGCGCCCACCCGGCCGTGTCCTCTGCGGGGAGCGGGTCGTTCCCAACAACCCGCGAGGTCCTGTCGGCCCACGCCCATCACTGACAGGCCCGGCCAGGGGACCCCCAGCACGAAGGGACGCCTGCCTCTGAGAGGCCCCCACCTGGAACGCTCAGTCGCTCCCACGGTGCGTGGAGGCAGATTTGGAGGCTGAGGCAGGCCCTCGGGGGCTGGAGAGGAGTCTACACGCAGCCGTAAGATTTTATTGGCCTGGCAGCACTCGGACTCCTGGCAGTTGACTCAGGAAGGAACTGCAGAGTTCTTTAGCTTAAGGTTAAAATAAACACTCAGCCTGAGTGGTTTTGCGATCAAACTTGGACGCGGAGCCCCAGTGTATGAAACAGGTAAATGGGAAGACTGCTCCTCGGGGAGTGGGGGCCAGCTCCCCGTCTCTCCTCCTGCCCTCCCCTGCCCCGACCCTGCCGCCTGGCACACGGCACCCCGTCACACCCCGCCTTCGTCCACGGCACTCCCTCCACTCGAATCCCCTCCCCCCACAGACCACCCCTTGGACTCCTGTTTGAACTTCAAAACCTCTGCTAGGAAGCCCCTGCCTCGTCCCAGGAGGCCCTCTCATGGCAGCGGGTGCACACCTCTGTTCCGGCCTTGCCTTGCGCACACTGCAGTCCCCTCGGCGATGTCTGACCCCTGCGTAGGCCGAGGCTCCTCCAGGGCAGGGATCTGCCTGTCCCACCTCCACCCAGCACAGTGTCCTGCACGGAGACCCTGCCGGGACGCGCCGACGGGGCTGCCCCACGGGAAACAGAGGCACCTGCTGGCTTCGAAGGGGCCACAGAGGAGCAAGGAGGGAAGAGGGGAGCCGAGCTGCACGGCCGCTCTGTGAAGCCCAGGAAATGCAGAGGCCTTTAGTGAAACCCCTGCTAACAGGAAGAAAAGCCTTGGACTGATCGCACCCTCGGCCGCCGCACTGAATACACGCGTCCGCGTCAGAGAAAGCCTCTGGGGGGTGCCACGACGGTGCCCGGAGGGGTGTGACAGAGGCGGGTTGCCGCCAAGGGCAAAGGAGGACAGGCTGAGGGTGGCAGGTGGTGCTGGGCAGGGCCGGCCCGGACTCCAGGCTTGGAGCCAGGCGTGGAGTCGGGTGTGAGCCAGAGCTCCAGCTCCCCGTGGCCGACGAGGGTCCGCCGAGCAGGACGACAGGCGAACCCACCAGGGTCCGGAGCAAATGCACTTCCAGAGGGGCCTGCCAGGGTCGGAGAGAGGTGGCCCCGTGTGCCCTCCCGGCCCGGGGCCACCACCGTCCCCACTGGCTCCGAGCGGCAGCTCGGCTGCAGCGCAAATCCTGCGCAGGGTCCCACGGCACGGCTGTGCGGAGCTTGGGCCACCAGGCCTGTCCCGAAACACGGATTCACTGCTGCCTGTGCGTGGCGCGGCGCCTGACCTCGCTTCGTCTGCTTCTGCCCTGGACGGCCTCGCTCCGGGCCGAGCATTATCAGTTTTAGGTACAGACTCCTCACGGCCCCCAACACGCATGCACACACACACTGCGTATCTGTGCGTGTGCGTGTGTGTCTCAGCCCGTTAGAGTGCACGCCAAAGAACCAGGCATTGTTCCAAGGTGCACATGTTCTTGGAGGATCAGAAGGGGAGAAGAGAAAAGCCCATCTCCACGCGGAATATTTCCCAGTTGAGTATTTTCAGCCGCGCCTGAGTCACAGCTGGGGTAATTTTAGCAACCAGGAGTGGAGAGCAGGTGACGGCTCCACTGTGAGAAACCGTTCGTGCGCAGTCAGCAAGTGGCCTTGGGGGACGAAGCCGCGTGCTCCGGAGAAAGCGCTGCCGGGCTCTGCGGCTGTTTCTAGAATCCCCTGAGCTGCGTCTGCAGCTCGCAGGGCAGAGTGACTGCAGTGTTTTCCTTTGGTTAATGTTTTTGTGGCTGCTGTTGCTGGGTTTGCTTCAATTCACTCATTTGCGTGGCCGACAAGGGTATGTCGAGGGCCCGGCCCCCACGGAGCTCGGGCAGAGTGGATGGGCAGTTGCGGCATTGTAGCGGGAAAGCCCCGGTGCCCTGGGAGCCCTGACGCAGCCGCGGAGGAAGGACGTGCGGACTCGGGTGGGTGGGGTGAGCCCTGCCTGGGAGGACACGCCGCCAGCCCGTCCAGCGCGGAGCCCCAGGGGTCTCCGGCCATGGCGCAGATCCAAGTGCGCCTTCCTCCAGGCCCCGCCCTTGGTTTTGTTCTGGAAGCTACGCGCACCTCTCTGATCCCCGAGTTAGGCAAGTGCGGATTTCAGAGCAGCGCGAGTGTCCGTCCCAAGGGCTGCGCCATTTGTCCAGGCCGCAGCTTCCGGGCCGTGCCCCAAAGATGCTCTCGTCATAACAGGTGCTTTGGGCCGGCCCAGGTGGGGAGAGCCGAGCCAGCGGGCCACCCGGCCACCTGCCCTTTCTGATTCATTCCAAGCACAGTTTTGTGTGGAAAAGGAAAGAGACCACGTGATGCCCGTTGGCGGATGGACGGGCAAACAGACGCGACCTGCGCACACGGTGGAATGTTACTCAGCCCTGAGAGGGAAGGACATCCTGACACATCCCAGCACGAAGGACTGAAGACACCGTGCCAGGTGGAGCAAGGAGTCGCGGAAAGACACCGCGTGGCTCTGCTCAGACAGGTCTGGAGGGTGGGTTCAGAGAGGCGGAGAGCGGGCGCCGGTCACCGCGCGGTGGCCGTTCTGCAGGTGCAGAGCTCCGGAGGCGGGTGGCGGTGACGGTCGCACAACCCCGTGAATGCACTTAGGGCCGCTGAACTGTACACTTAAAAATCACTAAAATGGCACATTTTACGTTACTCACTTTTCACCGCGATAAAATCTGAAACAAAGGCCCTGGCGGTTTGGGAGTGAGGACCACAGATCAGCCGAAGCTCTCCCACTGCAAGTGAGGCGGCTGCAGCCACGGGAGGAAGAGCCTCATCCACGGCCTCCGTGGGGGGCGGCAGCTCCGGCGCAGCCCTGCCGGCTCCGGCTGTCGGTGGCGTCTGGGGGCGTGACCGGGATGCACAGAGTGGGCGGCAGACTGCCTGACGGCCACCAGCAGGAGTCGGGGTCTCCGCCAGCCGGGGGAGGGGGTCGGGGTCTCCGCCATTGGGGGGAGGGGGTTGGGGTCTCCGCCAGCCGGGCCCTCTCGGCAGCCGACTGTCCCTGTTGCAGATCGCGTCCCTGCTCAAGGACAACGAGCGCATCCAGTCCACACAGACCGCCACCCCCAACGACGAAGACAGTGACATCAAGAAAATTAAGAAGGTCTGTACTTTCCCCCTGTCGGCCCTTCCGAGCTCTGTCCCTCTCAGAGCCAGCCGGGCCCCACCGCCCCCAGCCAGCGCCCCAGCCCCAGGGACAGAGCCACCAGCCGTGACCCCAAACGGCACCTGGTCCGGCCCTTTCTCCTGATTATCACTGTGGCCAGGGTGGTTCAGCCCCATTTTATAGACGAGAAAACTGAGGTTCCACTAGAGGAAGGAGTGGGAAGGGCCTGGGACCCTCCGCTGAGAGCTTTCCTTGCCACGCTCCTCACCAGGACCCCTCGGCCACCTCTGCGTCGTCACTCCCCCGCCCCCCGTCACACACACCCACCTCCCGCTACTGCCCGGGTACCCCACCCACCCGCGACCTCCGTGGGGAGCCCGGCCTTCACCGCACCGCCCAGTCGGCCCCACTGCTCCGCGCTGGCCGTGCAGACGGCACCAGGGATCTGCCTGTGGCCGCGCGGTGACGTGCCGTGGCCCTCGGTGGCAGCGTGGGGGGGGAGGAGCGTGGCCGTGTCTGCGTCTTGCCAGACTCCGGGCAGGGAGGCCGACTCACCCCATGAACAGCGGGTGAAACCAGAGAACGCTGTTTGCTGAGAGCACAAAAGGCCCCAACGCCGTCCGCACCGGAAACTGCAAACCGGCGCCAGCCCATGCGGTGGGTTTGCATTTTCCTTTCAGTTTGGCGCCGGTGCCTTAGAAGCTAAACACCTCACACAGAAATCTGGATTTTCAGTTTCTCAAAAATAGAAACAGCTAACACTTGTTAACCGCTGTCTACGTGCCAGACACTATTTGGGAGCTTTGTGCAGACGAAGTCGATCCTCACTAAATCCCTCTGAGATTTACTGCTGTCTCCACGCCACACATGGGGAGGCTGAGGCACAGAGAGGCAAGTAACTTTGCCGAGGTTGCACAGCTAAGTGTTTGCAGAGTGACATTCAAACCTGGCCACCCAGGTCCTCCATCACAGGAGAAACAGAAGGCTCAGCAGCCCCGGCACCTCCCACATATGCCGGCGGCCGCCCCAGGCAGCAGCCGCGGCCCCCACCACCTCTCGCGCCTCTGGGACCTGCCAGGCCCCCACGGGCCCTGGGAACTGTCACGCGGTCCCACGGCAGGGACGCTCGGCCTGCCCGCGGAGCCCCCAGCCCAGCCTCCCTTTGGAACAGCCTCCGGGTGGATCCCTTTGGCCGGCGGGAGTCGCCTCCCACTGCGCCCGTCCCCTCCCGTCCCCTCCCGTCCCCTCCCGCAGCCGCAGGGAAAGCCCCTCCCCACCGGAGACAGCTGCCGGGGCTCGGGCAGGCCGTGCCCCCCACACCTGTGCCGGCCAGCGGGTCTGTGCCTGGTTGGCAACACCTGGGCGGCCGGTGCCCCCTCCAGGGGAGAATACTTCGGGGTGCATCTCTGCTCGGTCCCCAGTAGCCCCCCAGCGCTCTTGCTCCGCTGCCCTGCGCCCCTCCCCGCTCCTCAGCAGGAAGCCGGGTGGCCCCGGAAGCCGCGCAGCTCGAAACCACCTCTGTGCGTGCGAGTCGGGGCCTTCGCCAGGCCCTGGGCGGCACGAGGACCCTCCAAGCTGCCGGCTCCAGGGAAACTGAGTCAAGTGTCTGTTCGCTTCCCTCCCGAGCCGGGAGGAGAGGCTGCAGGCGGGCGCCGGGCCCCAGAGGCTGTGAGGAGGCCCAAGCCCGGGATTAACCAATTTGCCATGTTCTGTTCAATTTGGTGATCGCCCTCTGCCCAGACGAGCTTTAATTGAAACTTCTGGGCTTCCGGGCGCGTCGTTAGACAGGACGGGGTGTGATCCAGGCCCGGGGCCGCCCCCCTCCTCCAGGGAATGCTTCCACAGCAACCGGGTCTTGTCGAGAGCACAGGTCTGGGGTGGGTGTGAGAATCTACATTTCTAACAAGCTCTCCAGAGATGCCGGTCGGTTCTGGGCCTCACTCAGTCCAGTCGTGACCTCATTAGCCCCATTTCACAGATGGGAAAATCGGCTCCGAGGGACCAAACGGCGGGCCGGCGTCACGCGGCACCGGGCAGCCAGGCCCAGTCCCGTCCGAGCTCTGTTCCCGCTGTGCCCGGCACAGGGGTGACAAAGTCCTGCCCCCCCTCGGGGCGCTCGGCAGAGACGGTCTGACGGGAGCCCCCACGGTCTCGCCGCCCAGGTGCAGAGCTTCCTGCGGGGCTGGCTGTGCCGGCGGAAGTGGAAGACCGTCATCCAGGACTACATCCGGTCGCCGCACGCGGACAGCATGCGCAAGAGGAACCAGGTGGTGTTCAGCATGCTGGAGGCCGAGGCCGAGTACGTGCAGCAGCTGCACATCCTGGTCAACAACTTCCTGCGCCCGCTGCGCATGGCCGCCAGCTCCAAGAAGCCGCCCATCACGCACGACGACGTCAGCAGCATCTTCCTGAACAGGTGCGCGCCGGGGGCGGGCGAGGCGGGGAGGGGCCTCGTCCGGTTCCGCTGAGCGCAGCTGAGGAAGCTGAGGCCCCGGGAGGAAGGGAGTGGTCCGAGGCCCAACGACTGCGGGGCTCGGGGCAGGGTGCGGGGTCCACCTGGTGGGGTCTACCCCGGTGGTTCCCAGGGGGGCGGCTTTGCCCCGGGGCCACTGAGCCAGTTTGGAGACTCGGTTGGTCGCCACCCCTGGGGACGCAGCAACTCGGCCCCCCCTGCGAAGAACTGTTCCCGCCAGAGCGCTGATCGAAATGCTCGGAGAGATAGATCAAGCTACCAAACGTTGGGGTGTGCCCTACTCTTCTCTGACGCCATGGCGCGACCCGAGGCGCCTCGCGGTTGAGATTCGGGGTTCTCAGCCCTTGGCCCCCACCCGCAAAGCTCTCGCCGTCCCGGGCGCCGACTCTGCCGTCGGCCTCTTTGTAAAGGGTTTTCTTAGGAGATGGTGTAACTGAGCTTCCTTGTGGGCGATAACCTTGCGAGAACTCGATAAGCGGCAGAAGCAGAGAGGTCGGGCAGAGGGCGGTCACAGGTGGATCTCGCCTAGGGATCCCGGTAAATCCGCCTGCCGGGATGGTAGTGCGGCCACGTTTCTTTGCGGACGTGGCACTTCTGGTCACTTCACTGGCCCCACTGACACGCAGGACCCAGGGCTGGCGTCGGGGCCCGGGGGACATCCCGGGGGAGGCGGATGAGGTCGCAGGTCCAACGTGGGCAGGAGGAGGGAACAGTCTTTGGCCTCAGGAGACCTGGGAGAAACTGAGTCGCTGGGCCCCACAGGGCTGCTTTTGAATGTACGTGTTGATCACAGTTTTTAAACATTAAATACATGCTTTTATGCATTTACTGAATCGAAGAAAGTATTATTTTCTTGTGTGCAATCAGGTAACGTCTAACCCAGAAACTCCAACTGGGTTTTCTAGACTCAGTGACCTGAAATTTGGCTGAAAAATGTGAAGAACACGTTCCTTGCTGAGTAAACCTGAGCGGCCCACGTTCGCAAGTGTGAGCCCATCTGCGGGTCCGAGGGAGCCGAGGCTGAGTTATCGCATTTCCAGCCTATCTGCAGGCGCCACCACCGCGGCTGCTTGTCCCAGACGTCCCTGAAAGGGGGCGCCAGAGACACACGGAGCCGCCAGGGGCTGGGCCGTGACCCCGCACTGAGGAACACTTCAGGGGCATGGTTCGAATTCTACGTTGTTTGTACTTTTCTTACATTTCAGGCCTCAGCTGCAAACTTGTGGTCACTGTTCGCCGTCACTGAGAGGTAACGGCGTCCTTTTGCGTTGAGTTGTCTTTCTATAGTTTCGTGACACTGCATTGATTGGTCTTTAATGGAATCTTTTAACCTGGGGGCTTCGATTGGGAACATTCATACCAGCCCACAGTAATTGTTCGAAAGTCGTTTGAAAAAAAACACAACAGGATTTTATATTTTTGTCTTTTGAGAACTGAATGGATCCGGTCAGGTGTCTTCAGCTGAGAACAGTGGGAGGGCGAGAAGGGACTTTTGCCCTCGCGTGAGGCCAATGTCTCCACTAATGACCTTGAAAAGAAACAGAAATCGTCAACCTCAAGAGAGACCCGTGAATCCTTGGGCAGGACAGGCGGATAGATTCACCTGGGTGGGTTTCTGTCGTCAAAACTAGTCATCCTGTGGGGTGAGGACCCAGCAGTGAGCAGGGCGGCTCCGCCAAAGCCCAGGGCGAATCAGACAAGCGACGCAGAGCCTGGCTGCGCAGGGCCCGCAGAGGCAGAAGGAGCCGCGCACACCCCAGCACTGGGACAGACGATTGACCGGATGCTTAACGCGAATTGTGGCAAAAACCATCCAAGACGCCCTGTGGAGGAGACGACGTCTGAGCTTGACTCAGGACGTGGGAGAGTCTGCAGGAGAAGGAAAGAACCTTCCAGAGGGAACAGCGTGTGCGCAGGCCCAGAGGTGAGAGTGGGACTCGATCCCGAGGCAGGAGGGAGCCGTCAGACATTCTGGGCAGAAAGTGCCGGAGTTCGGGTTGGTCTCGGGAAGCTCAGCCCCTGTGCCACGGTGTGGGCGGCTGTGCCAGCATGCAGGGACCACAGGGACGCGTCTCATCCTGCCAGCGGGCAGGAGCGTGTCTGAGCGCCCTTCCCAGGGTGGGGCGACCGAAGGCTCCTTCGTGCACCCAGAGAAAGTAGGCAAGAGTAAGGGGCTCCCGTCACGGTGAGAACCGAGCGACCCTTTGTCAGAAACAGCAAGGAGGAGAGTTTAGTTAGATGCCTGTAAGATGTCCCCGGCTCCGGGTAGTGGCGCCGTGGATGTGACTCTCCGGGTGCCGGCGGGGCGGTGTCCACGTCTGCCCAGAACAGACAAGTGGCGTCCTCCGCAGCTGGGACGCCCTCTCCTCAGGCGGCCTCTCCTCTCGTCCCTGGCGCTGCCCGTCCCCTTGCCCACGACGGGCCCGAGCTCAGCCTTTGCCCGTCTTAGCAGCCTGGCGGATCCTCGCGACCTGCGGGGCACAGACCACAGCCCTCGGACAAGGCCGACTCGGGGAGGGTCCCGCCCTCCCAGGTGCTGGGGGACCAGGTGAGTGTTGTGGAAAGTGTCCACGTGCAGCCGGCGCGGCCCAGGTGTCCACTGTGGTGCACGTGGCGAGGTCTAAGATGGCAGGAGCGCGAGCCACTCGTTTCGCAAAGCCAGACGAGGCGTCACCAGAAAGGAAGACCAGACTGTAGCTCTCCTGAGCGCAGGTGAAAACATCAAGTGCATCCAACGGCGTTACCGGAGGGTGACGATCCGTCCCGACCGCCCGGGGCCGTCTCGGGCATGTCAGGCTGGTCCCACACTGAGAATCAGCGTCACGCGTGTTAAATAGCGAGGCCTGAGGGCCACGTCGGTGGTGCGCGTCTGACGTGGGCGGCTGCTCCCGGTGCAGGGCGGAGACCCCTCCTCCCCAGGGGCGGGCGGCTGGGAAGAGTCAGAACGTGACGTCACCCTCGCTCCAGTGCACGGTCACGGGGGCAGCACGAGGAACACCGTCTGGGCGTCCGTGGGAGCCGAGGAGCAGCTGGGTTACCTCGTGTCGACCTCAGGACAACCCCGCGCTTCGCAGGACTGGGCGTTCCCGCCTGCGCTTCCCGCAGAGAGGTGGGGGTCACACGCAGGGGCGCACAGCGAGCAGGAGCAGGTGGGGGTGTCCCCTAGACCCGCGTCGCGGCCAGGCTCGCGCTTCCCCTGCTGCCCGTACGTAACCGGCAGGGTCCTCTCCACCGACCTGACCAGTGTGTAGCTCAGCGCGCAGGTCGCGGCGCCCCCCTCCGCTGGAGACCGTCCCCTGCGCAAGCCCGGCCTCCCCACCGCTGTGAGTGCTGCGGGGCAGGACCCAGGAACGGACGCCCCGGTGTCCCCGCCTCGGACCCAGCGCCGAGGTCTGTGTGTCAGAAGCCAGGCCGGAGGTTGCTGCTCCCTTGCTGGAAAGTTCCACGCACGCAGCTCGCCTCGGTTGCTGTCAGGCCGAACCGTGCCCCACGGTAGAAGCCTGATGCTGATTTGGTGACTTAATTTACGGGCTCACGACAGGACGTCCTCGGGAAGAGAGAAGCCTCTGCCCACGTTGGCAGCTGCCCGGAGGACGGGGCAGAGCTGGGAGGGTTAACTGTGCGCTCCGGGGGGGACGAGACCTTTGAAATAAACGCCGCAGCGCGCTCTGCGTGGCCGAGACAGTGTCTCATGGACTCAGACTATTTCCTTCAGTGAACGCTCTGCCCAGTGCCACGTGTGGAAGCCACAGGTGTGGCCCTGTGCCCAGAGCCCTGCCGTCTGGTGCCGGGTGCCTGCTCTGACTGGCAGCGGCCGCCCCGAGGGTGGAGGGAACGATGTGGCTCGGTGGGGATCACGCCGCCGTGGATGCGTCCCATCTGCAGGGCTGGGGCACGAGGAGTGACAGGCAAAGCACGAGGGTCCCACTCACAGTAGCAGCAAAAACCATCTAGGAACAAACGCAGGACCCATGCGCTGAGCAAAACCAGAGACGTCAGAGGCAGAGACGTCCCGGCACCCTGGACGGGAAGATGCCGTGTTGCAGATGTGTCGCTTTCACCCGGAATGTTCTGTAGATTCAGTATAATTCCGATCCCAGCGCAGCCTAGCACAGCGAGTTTGGAGTTCAGTCGAAGGAACGAACACGTGCCAATGATGATGTTCTGGGGGAAGAACGACGGTGGAAGGCACATTCCTACCTGTGACCAGATGCATCGCGACGGTTTGTGAGTGAGGAGTAACAAAAACAGCCCGAGACCGAGGCCAGAGCAGACCAGTAGGCCAACGACAGAACACAGAGTCCAGGAACAGACTCAAGAACGTGCGAGAATTTAGTTACTGCGTAAAAAAAGCCTAGGAAACGGCGTATTTGGTTACTACAGCTGAGCAGGTGGCTGAGGAAATGGAGGGAAAGGTCGCATCCGTGTCCCTTGTCCATGTGTGACGCCGAAGTAAACGCCACTTGGTGGTCACGCGTGGGTGAGACGGTGGAGCACGGGTGGGCGTCTGCAGTCTGGGAGTGGGGGAAGGACTGCCCACGCCCCAGGCAGCGGGAAACTGGTACGTGCCTCCCAAGGCAAAGTGCAAGAACTTCGGCACCACACCAAACCCAAAATCCATGGTCAAACACCAAGCAAAAACGTCCACAGCACGTATGCCGGACCGTGCTTCATACAAAGTCATCTAAAATCAGTAAGAGAGAAAGCAGTAAGTGCACGCAAGCAGGTAGCCCCCAGAGAAGGAACACAGATGGCCAACACGTAGAGAAAACGTTCAATCGACACACCAACGATGGTTTTTAAAAAACAAGTCAAAATGAGGTCATTTTTTTTCTTATTGAATGAGTAACAATGGCAATTTCTGAGAAGTAGGATTACGGGTAAAATTCTCAGAGTCTGCACTGGCAACGGAGGCTCCCTCAACTCTATCTGTGTGATTCTAGCTTATGACATTCCTGATATGCTACTACACAAGCCTGTGCAGTGCTGGAACACATGCTAACATCCTGCGCAGCCGTTTGCCGGAGATGCCTGGGAATGGCCTCCCTGTGTCTCGCCGTGGCGGGGCTCAGGGTCACCTGGGGGTTTCTAGATATGTGGGAAGATCCTGATCTGCCTCCCGCGAGAGCCCCTGGCAGCCCCTGGCCCCTGCGATCCACCATGGGTCAATGTTCTTCTCTCTGCATCCTGAGTCGGTCTCTCGCTATTGAATGTTTTGAAGCCTCTTCTCACGCGGACGACCAGTGTTCTCGCAACTGGTGCCTGTTCATCCACTCAGCGAGTGGCGTGGGGCAGGGCCAGGCAGGAGCCAGCCTTGCCGGGCCACCAGTGCCTTGCCGGGGTCACCAGTGCCTTGCCGGGTCACTAGAGCGTTGCCGGGTCACCAGTGCGTTGCCGGGTCACTAGAGTGTTGCCAGATCACTAGGGCGTTGCCGGGTCACTAGTGCATTGCCAGATCACTAGGGTGTTGTCGGGTCACTAGAGCGTTGCTGGGTCACTAGTGCCTTGCCGGGGTCACTAGTGCATTGCCAGGGTCACTAGAGCGTTGCCAGATCACTAGGGCGTTGCCGGGTCACTAGGGCGTTGCCAGGGACACTAGAGCGTAGCCGGTTCACTAGGGCGTTGCCGGGGCACTAGAGCGTTGCCGGGTCACTAGGGCGTTGCCGGGGTCACTAGTGCATCATCACTCCCGAGGGACTTTCTTCCAGGACTTCAGGGGGTGGCAGGCACTCAGCGGTGGGATCCACACTCAGAAATGAGAACTTGGGCAGTTTTCTCTGCTTAGGTTTTGTTTTAATTATCACTGTTTTCAGTGTAAGTTTTCTTTTCCTTCTGTACATGCTGAGGAATACGGCGCGGTCACCGGCTTTGCTCGTCAGCCCAGAGGTGTCGCGCGTGCACGTGTGCGTGTGCGTGTGTGTGCATGTGTGTGTGTGCGTGCGTGTGCGTGTGCATGTGTGTGCGTGTGTGCGTGTGTGTGTGTGTGCGTGTGTGTGCGTGTGTGCGTGCGTGTGTGCGTGCGTGTGCGTGTGTGTGTGCGTGTGTGTGTGCGTGCGTGTGCGTGTGCATGTGTGTGCATGTGTGTGTGCGTGTGCGTGTGTGCGTGTGTGTGCGTGTGCGTGCGTGTGCATGTGCGTGTGTGCATGCGTGTGCATGTGCATGTGTGTGCGTGTGCGTGTGTGTCTCTCTCTCATGCCCTCTCCCCCTCACCTTCCTCACCCCTTCCTCCCTTGCAGCTGACCCTCTGTCCCTCTTCCTCCCGCCCTCCCTGTTTCTCTGCAGAGGGGTGCTCGAGCTCTCACCTCTGCGAGCCCCCCGTGCACTGGGCCCCTGTCCTGCCCCCACGGCCCCCTCTCTGCCCACCCCGGGCCTTGCACTCCTGGCTCTTGATGTGCTGAGACAGCGACCCCGGCGGGGGTGGGGGCATCTGATGTGGCAAAGACAGAGAAGAGAACGTTCCGGGAGAGGAAATGGCAGTCAGGGCTGCCCCTGACTCCCGGGGAATAGCTCTCCCTCTCTGGGACTCAGTTTCCTATCCACAAATGGGCCCCCTACCCAGTTCCCCAGACGTGGGGTCTCCAGGGTGGCAGAGCCGGGTGGTGGGCAGGGAGGAGCAGGGAGAAGCGTTTGGGAAGGAGGGAAAGGCAGCCTGCCGGAGCCGGCCTCGCTCTGGCGTTCTCTGGTGCTCGCAGCTTGTCCTGGACAGGAGACCCTGGGCATGCAAGTCCTCCCAGTCCTTGTCACCTGCGTATCTTGCACGGAAGGACGTGAGGCCTAGAGGTGACAGGTGTCTTGCTTGAGGTCGCACAGCCGGGGAAAGCGTGAGGTGGATTCGAGCCCCGGCCTCCGTGGCCAACCCCAGCTCTGTCCACATCGATGGTGGCTCTTACCCGCGTTGCCCAGAGCCCTGGGTCCCCCGATACCGCAGGGGCCCAAGCAGGTGGGGGCTTTGGAGACACGGAGTCCCCCGAGATCAGCGCCCACCCGGGCCACCGCGTGCTGCCATGATGCTCCGTCACCGTCTGGAAATGCTCGGTGATTCTTCCGCAGGGGCCTGCGTTCCCATTCGCACCGGGCAGCCCAAATTGTTAGTGTATCGCCCCTCCTGTTGGCAGGGTTTTCTCGTGGGTTCCGCCGGAGGAGAGGGTTTGCCGCGACGAGTCTCAGGGGAGGTTTGGGGCGCGGCTGTCCCCTGGAGCAGGAAGTCCCCGGCTGGAGCTCACGCTGCGCTTTCTGTTTTAGCGAGACCATCATGTTCCTCCACCAGATCTTCTACCAGGGCCTGAAGGCCCGCATCTCCAGCTGGCCCACGCTGGTCCTGGGTGAGTAGCCAGCCCCGTGCAGACCCCGGGGGACCCGCTCCACGGCCACCCCCTGGCTGGGGACGTCGTGTCTTACGGGGTACCGTGGAGTGTCCCCCTCGAACCACAGTATCCTTCAGGGGGCAGAAAGAAGGAGACGCGTTGGCAAGAGCTTTGTTTCTAGGAGGAAGTGATGTATTTTTAGATTCCCATCCACTTTTCCCTTTTAAAAAGAACGTAAACGCATCCATCTGAGAAAATTTGAGAACCCAGAAAAGTAGAAAGCGTTTAAAAATATCGGCCATAGTTCTGCTTCCCAAAGATAACCACTATAAACACCGCGGTGTGTTTTCTCCCAGTTTTTTTTTATGCACAGAGCTTGTGTTTTTTTCCCGTTTTACATAATTGCAAACATACCGAATATGGAATCTGAATCTTCCGTGTGTTGTTTTTTTTCTCTTACGTAACATCACGGCACAAGCGTTTTCTCGCACAAAAGCGTGCTTTCCGATCACCACGTGTGACGCTCCAGTGGTCCGTGACGTCCTGTCCCGACCCCACCGTCCCGACGCTTGGCTCTTAGGGCTGTTCTGGTTTTGACGTCATTAGAAACAATCGTCTCTACGTAGAAGTTTTCTCCATGTCAGAGACCATTTCCTGGGGACGGTTTCCAAACGTAGAGCCTCTAAACAGAGCGTCAAGTGTACAGGCGCGGGAAACGCTCACGCTTCGCACCTGCCGCCCAGTCGCGACCCAGGAGGCTGCGCGGCTCTCGGTACCTCCCGCGCCTGTTCTTCCCCGAGTGTCGTCTCTCTTCACTCCCTTAGTTTGGTAGTTAAAGCGAGTATTGGTGTCTCCTCCACCGTGGAGGCGAGGAGGCCGGCGTAGGGAGCTGCAGGAACAGCCGAGGCCGCGCGGTGGAGGCCGCAGAGCCAGACCCGCCCTCCAGCGCCCGGCTCCGGGTGGGGGGGGCGAGGGCGCGGGGTCTCCCCGCCGCCCGCTGACCGCCGCCCGCTTCCAGCCGACCTGTTCGACATCCTGCTGCCCATGCTCAACATCTACCAGGAGTTCGTGCGCAACCACCAGTACAGCCTGCAGATCCTGGCGCACTGCAAGCAGAACCGCGACTTCGACAAGCTGCTGAAGCACTACGAGGCCAAGCCCGACTGCGAGGAGAGGACGCTGGAGACCTTCCTCACCTACCCCATGTTCCAGGTGGCCGCCCGCCCGCCGGGGGTGCACGCGGAGGGGCCGCGGCAGGGAGCGGGGAGCCCCCGCTCTGGGCTGCTCGGGTGGGGTCAGGGCCAGGCCCACACCTGGGGGTGCAGAGCAGGCGACCGTGGGCCTGAGCCCCCGCAGGACAGACGGCCGGGCCGGCGAGGGGGCCGCTCCCTCCGCTCCTGAGCCCACCCCAGGCCCTGCCCCCGCCAGAGCAGAGCCCCAGACAAGACCCTTGGAAGAGGCTCAGTTAGGGGGAGTCTGTGACCAAAAGGGCAGAACCACCCCTTCCCCCCTCCTTACCCCTCCCCTCCCCCTCCCTCTCCCCCTCCCTCTCCCCTCCCCCTCCATTACTCTCCTCTCCCTCCCCCTCTCCTTCCCCCTCCCCCTCCCCTCCCCCTCCCTCTCCCCTCCCCTCCCCCTCCATTACTCTCCTCTCCCTCCCCCTCTCCTTCCCCCTCC
>CAUYSK010109942.1:0-12338 GCA_963575035.1 Avahi laniger
CCTGTAATCCTAGCACTCTGGGAGGCCGAGGCGGGCAGATTGTTTGAGCTCAGGAGTTTGAAACCAGCCTGAGCAAGAGCGAGACCCCGTCTCTACTAAAAATAGAAAGAAATTATCTGGACAGCTAAAAATATATAGAAAAAATTAGCAGGGTGAAGTGGTGCGTGTCTGTAGTCCCAGCTACTCGGGAGGCTGAGTTTGAGGTTGTTGTGAGTCAGGCTAATATCACGGCACTCATTCTAGCCAGGGAAACAGAGTGAGACTCTGTCTCAAAAAAAAAAAGCTAATGAAAAACTAAAGCGAGATACCATTATACAACCACAGGAAGGACTAAAATCAAAAATACTCACAGTATCAAGTGTCAGTGAGAAAGTGAAGCAACTTCACCAGCTTCACTCTTAGAAGTTGGTGGGAGTTATGACTCAAGGGATGTCATTTAAAAAAAAAAAGAAGTTCGTGGGAGTGCAAATTGGTTCAGCCACTTTGGAAAACTACTTCTTGTATCTAGTAAATATGCATGATCCAGCAATTCCACAACTAGATGTATACCGAGGGAATTGAGTGCTTATGTCGAAGACACGAACAAGAATGTTCATAGCAACTTTACTTACGAAAGCTGAAAACACTCAAAATGTCTACCAACAGAAGAATGGATAAATTGCTAAATTATTGTTATACTGCATATTTGTACAACAGATAACACTCAGAAACAAAAATATTAGATCTCTGACATATGCAACTAACTGGACGAATCTTAAAGGCATTACGTTGAGCAAAACAAGCCAGACATAGCATAGCACATACTGTAAAATATTAATAACAATTTATAAGAAGTTTAAGAACAGGCCAAAATAACCTAACTGATGGCGACAGAAGTTTGTCGCTATCTACTAAAGCTAAATATTCTCACATACTGTGATCAAGCAATTCTATGCCTAGGTATACACTCAACAGAAATGCACATGTGTGTTCCAAAACGACACACACATACATGTTCAGAACAGCTTTATTTATAATAGTCCCAACCTGGAATCAACCCAATTCTCCATCAATAGAAAAATAAATAAACACATTTTGGTATAGTTACACAATCCAGCTGTATGGACTATGACACAGCAATGAAAATGAATGATAAATAGCTATGCACAATGAAATGAATGAATTTCACCAACATAATATTGCACAAAATAAGTTAGACAGAAAAGAACGCATACTCTGTGATTTTGTTTATATAGAGGTAAAAAAATAAGCAAAAGTAAACTACAGTGCTTAAGAACAAATGCGTGGGTGGTAAAACTATTTTTAAAAAGCAAGGACATGACTACTCTAAAAGCAGGGTGGTGGGCACTCTTGGGGAATGATGGTGATGACTGCAAGAAGGCATAAAGTGGGCTTAGGGGTGCCAGCAGAATTCTATTTCTCCATCTGGGTGGTGGTCCCAAGAGTGTACGCTTTGTGATAAATCAGTGAGCTCTGTATTTTATGTGTACTTTTCTGTATGTTATATTTTCCAACAAAAAGTCTAACAGAGGAATGTATTACAGACATCTTTTCATGCCAATAAATATAGAGGAAAATAAGAAAAAAAGAAGAAAAAGAGAAGAAAGTATCTGTCTTGAAATCTGTGAAATCTCGAACACCAAATGCACTTTGAAAGCTTCAGCCTTTGCTGGGTTGCTAGAGGTGCAAGTACATTCATTCCCCTTTGAAATCTAAGATTCTCATGTTTTAAGAAAATCCAAAGTGTATCCGGCTTTGCAAAACCAAGATCTAATCTAGAATGAAGCTCCAAGTGGGCAAGGAACAGGCCCAATTTTGTCCATGCGATCTCTGCTGCCTGGCTCTGTGTCTGTCTAGGACACAGTAGAGCCTCAATGGATACAGGTTGCAAGAACGACTGGCATGGAGTAGATGAGGAAGAGCTCGTCTGATGTGTGTCATGATGTAAAAGGCTGCCTTCACCATGAGCAGGGCGGCATCTTTTGAGTGCAGGTGCCCATAGTTGGGGTGCCTGGGCTCTGGGTGGGAGGGATGTGATCCAGGACAATCTCCTTTGGGGGCTAAGAAGGCCTCTCGTAACATGGTGGCTTGGGAGTAGTGGGCAGTACAGAGATGGCCACTAGGGGCGCTGTCTGAAGGTGCCTAGCTAATGGGTTTCAGAAGCAGTAACATCTTCATAGGGAACCTGCTTTCAAAGTTCCCTTCTGTGTTGGTAGTGTCCCTCTCATTAGCTCTAAGACATTGACAGAATTTTCTTAGAAGGTACAGCCTGGCATTAGCTGTGCTGTGAGGCTGAGGTCCATTCTCTGGGCGTGGTGGACACAGTGTGGAGAAGCTGTTACCAGGTGGGAAGAGGTCCCCAGTAGAGAGGACCAGGGCAGTGTATGGATTGACAGTGACACCCAACAACTGTGTGACATGTTAGCGTTCCCTGGCACCCCAGGAAGATCCAAGGATGGGAACCTATCAAAGCCTGGCCTTCCTGCTTCCCAAGTTGAAGGTGGTGAAGGAGAATATCATTATTGGAATATTAAAGGACATGATGACCCCGAAAGGCTGGGACCTTGGGGATATTTGAGTTACACAGGTGGCACAAGGTATAAACGGAGAGAAAATTTCAGACAGACACACAAAATGCATTCAGAAAAAGTACGTCTGTGCAGTGCTTGGTGTTTCATTTTTAAAGCCCCACTTTGCATAAATTGGCAGAGGCAGAGAAGGACCTGAATTAGGAATCCTTATTTTAAGAAAAAAGGCTGCACCCAATGCTTCTCATTCCCTGATTTCCCTAGAGTAACAAAAACTCCCTGCCACAAAAGCTTGCTTTTCTTTGCACAGTGACTGGCAAGAAGGGAGGAAGGAAGGCAGCTGCAAGCTCTGCTCCCTGCCCCTGTGCTCTCCACTCGCCCCCCACCCCTGCCCTCCGCAGCCTGCCCCTGTGTAATGCTGAGAGCCCAGAGCTGGTGATGTCTGAGGAAGGGGCTGCCCCAGGCTGGGAGGGGAAGCCTGGTCCTTTGAAAGCCTTCATGGGAGGGATCTAGCAGACTGTTTCTTCTGCAGGGAGAGGGAGAGAGGGGAAAAGAGAAGAGGAAGAGAAGCTGAGAGAGGAATAAGAAGAGGGTGGGGGAGAGGCAAAAGACGGAGAGCCCAGGGTGGCAGCAAAAGGCTTCTAAGACAGAGGGGGAAAGGCAGAGACAGATGCACAGAAAGTAGGAGGAAATAAAAAGTCCAAAAGAGGGAGAGGGAGGCAAGGAGAGAAGGGAGAGAGAGGAAGACGAGTGGCCAGCCCGGGAGAGCAGGCGATGGGAAGGGCGGTGCCTTCTACGTCCTCTGGCTGAGCAGCAGCTGGTGGGCGATGCAGACCCTTTGACCCACAGCCAACCAAACAAAGACCTCAACTATTTTCAAAACCTGATAGCCTCTGGAGCATTACTGCAACAAACTGGGTCAGCCTTAGGAGGAGGAGAGGTGGGGGTGGGGGCCAGAGTCCTCTATTGTCTGATTGGCCTGTGCTGGGTGTGGGGGGAAGGCGCTGATGAGTGTGCGGGGGCTCGTCTTCACTTTCGTCCCACTGTGAAAAGCCACCTCCTGAATTCAGCATCGAATAAAGCAATGTCAGCAACACGCAGCACAGCATGGCTGCCCTGCACTGTGCACCTCCCCGAACCTCTGTTCCAGGGTGAGCAAGCTCAGGTGTGACACAGAGTCAGAAGAGGCTAGAAAAGCAACGGACAAGAGATCATGTGAAATCAGGCTGTGTCAGCTAGAGCCCGGCTCAGGGCCCGAGAACCATGGTGAGGGGACAGGAAGGAGTCCAGCTCTGCTTTACCTGCCACGCAATCAGGTCCTTGAGGCGGTTCAGCTTGTCCTGGTCCTCGGGGTGGTCCCTGATGTACTCCTCAGTGAAGAAGGCCTGGGGAGGACAGACAGGAATTTGGGGTTCCCCGTTCATTTGGCGTGGACCCCGCAACCAATCTCTTTGGCACTGGGAGAAGATTTGATTTGAGAGGGGCAGAGATGAGGTCACAGGCATTTGGATGAGACAACAGTCAGAGACCTGTAGGGACGGATACTGCTGTCTGCCTGGAGGCCCAGTCAGCACCCACTAGGAATGGGCTGCAAAGTCCAGAAAAGGAGTTGTCAAATTGGGGTCCCCAGGCCAGCAGCTGCAGCGGCATCACCTGGGAACTCGTTAGAGATGCAAATTCTCTGGCCCCAGCCCAGACCTACCGAATCAGAACCTCTGGGGGTCCGGTGGGGGACCCTGCAGGCGATTCCGATGCACCTTCGAGTGGGAGAACGGTGCTCTGAGGACAAGAGCTCAGGAGGAGTTTCATGCAGTGGGTGTTCCCGCTCCCCTCGGGGCTCCCCTCGCTGCCAGTGAATGTGGCAGCTCCCAGCCTTTCCTGGGGACATGTCCTCCAGGCGTGCACACGTGCGTACAGGCACAGCTCATCACGCCTCAGGGCTGAGCAAGACGTTACCAGCGGTGACTGCCTGGGATGTCTGAGGGCAGCCGGGAGGACTGACTCCACGGTCACAATACTACTGTGTTGTGTTCTCGGGTTCACATCAATGAATAACACAAGAAAGGTAACAGGAAATTCATCAGGAGATTTATTGCAATGAGAGTCCATCTTTTCTTTAATGTCTGCTATGTGTAAACCAAGTAAGGACTTTATGTTCTTCAATGCCAAGGAACCCATGTCTCCCTACTAAGAAACTGGTATTCCCCCTGCCGCCCCACATAACTGATACTATTTCTCTTTTTGCCATGGATACCAGAAAGCTCAAAAATGAAATCTGTGGCTCAGATATGTGAGGTTTTCTGGAGGGCCATTCTGACCTGGATATTTAGATTACAGTGATCTCCTGATCTGTCTTTTCATATATTCTGAGTTTCATTTCTTTTCCATTTGTATACATCATTTCAAATCCTTTGTGGAAGGGACGGGTTTATCCAAGTGGCATGTACTTCGATTCATGGTCCCTGTCCCTTTATGGTCTGGCTCACAGTCATCCCAGAGCCTTTCCTTTGCAGAGCTGCCGGATCTGCCCGGTGGGCTAAGGGCCCCGTATGAGCCTTGCCCCTGCCTGTCCCAGCACAGGGCGTGGTGACGAGAGCGGAAGGAGATGGCAGCTCAGCTAAGACAAGAGGCTGAAGAAATGCTGGGAGCTAAATGAGGTCCAACCAGGCTGAGCATCCCTTTGGGGGACAAGGACAGCCACAGTAGGACCAGCAACATGCAGCTGTGTCTGCTCCCGGGCCCTCCCTCCACTGCTCTGCCCCCCCACCAGGCCTGCAGCGAGGAAGCCCTCACCTTCTCATACTTGGCAAAGCCTCCCATGACGGCAGGGTCCACGATGCCGTTGAGGAGCATGGACAGCGGGTTGATGGGGAGGCTCTCGTCGCTCTGGTACTGGTTGATCATCATCAAGATCTTCTCGTTGGCGGTGGACATGGTCTCGATGGCATTCTCCAAAGGACTGATCGTGGTCTGTTGAAAACAAGATCCCCGAGAAGAAAGGGCCTTAGCAGGTCGCTTTAAAGACAGATATAATTATTAGTATTGATTTCACTTGGGGTGGAAATTCAAATGAGGCCATGCTCCCTGGGGAGCTGTAGAAGGATTTTGTTGTAATTAGTGAGTTCTGGGGGCTGCCTGCTGTCTGGGGAGAGAAGGGCTGACTTTCTGCTTAGCAAGAAAAGCATTTCTCTGGGAGGGCAGAGGCAGAAAGTGTCAGGCACTTGCTGAGGTTTCAGAGGCTGAGTCTGCCCAAGAGAGGATTTTCCCTTCTTATTACCTGCGTGGAACATGCTCCAACTCAATTCTGCAGGTACTCGTTAAGCAGTTACTATGTGGGAGCTATTAATTAGCTGGAGAGATCAGAGCAGCTTGCAATGTGAGCCCCAAGCCCAGCACACAGTAGATCCTAAGATTGGTTGTTGTTAGAGGGGTTGCTGTTCTAAGGCAGACTTGGTTTAGTTGGGAAGATAAAACTAAATACCTCTTCAACACCTCTTAGAAAGCAATACAGAGTGCCATCAGATGCTAACTGGCCAAACAGTGTAGTTTGCAAGAGGACGGGCTTGGGAGTAAAAACCTGGACTAGAGGTCAGGAAACATTTTCTGTAAAAGGGCCAGATAGTAAATATTTTAGGATTTGTAGGCCAGATGGGCTCTGTTGCAACTACTCAACTCCGTTACTGTAGGGCAAAAGCAGCTATAGGCAATATGTAAATGAATGAGCATGGTTGTTCCAATAAAACTTTCTACAAAAATAAATGGCAGGTGAAATGGCAGCAAACCATAGTTTCCTGACCCCTGAACTGAACTAAAACAATTAAAACTGAGTGAAAATATTCTTAAATTTGTTAAGACATGTTTTGTGGCTTAACATATGACCTATCCTGGAGAATGTTCCACGTGCACTTGAGAAGAATGTGTGTTCTGTCCCTGTTACGTGAAATGTCCTGTATATGTTTGCCAGGCCCATTTGATCTAAAGTGCAATGTGCAACGTTTCCTAATTGATTTTTTGGCTGGCTGATCACTCCAATATTGAAAAGTAGGGTATTGATATCCCTACTATTATTGTGTCGCAATCTATGTCTCCCTTCTGATCTCTTAATGTTTGCTTTGTATGTTTAGGTGCTCCAATGTTGGGTGCATATATATTTACAATTGTTATATCCTCTTGATGAACTGACACTTTTATTACTAGATAATGACCTTCTTTGTCTCTTTTTACAGTTGTTTTTTTTTTTACCTAAAGTCTATTTTGTCTGAAGTAAATATAGTTATCCCTTCTCTGTGTTTCACTTGCATGGAATATCTTTTTTTATTCCTTTACTTTCAATCTATGAGTGTCCTTTAAGATGAGATGAATCTTACAGGCAGCATATAGTTGAGTCTTGTTTTTCTTTGTCCATTCAGCCACTTTATGCCTTTTGATTGAATAATTTAATCCATTTACATTCAAAGTAATTATTGACAGGTAAGGACTTACTAGTGCCATTTTGTTGTTTTGTGGTTGTTTTGTAGATTCTTTGTTCCTTTCTCCTCTATTACTTCCTTCTCTTGTGGTTTGATGGTTTCTGTAGTGGTATGCTTTGTGTCTTTTCTTTTTACTTTTTGTTTTGTGGTCACCCTGAGGCTTACATAAATCAAATTATAACTGGCTATTTTAACACATCGACTGTCACAGTAGAAAAAAATTTTTTTCCCCTGGAGCCACTGTATTTTATTATGAAAATAGAATAGAAACTTCGAAAACAAAATGATCCTTTCTAATTTAATGAAAATTTGTTATTTTTTATTGTTTTCTGTGTATGAGTTATATGCAACTCATATGGCACTAGAATCAAGTTTTACTCTGCATGCGAATTGAGTTGTATGTGACTCACAACATACTTACTGAATTTGTTTCAGAGAATTGAGTCTGCATATGCACACATAAACACACACATGCATGGACACACACATGCACACATAGTACATACACACACACTCTATACATGCACATATACACACATATGTGAACGGGAGGGGAATGCTGCTTCCGCTGGCAGGGGCTGCAGTCCATAATCCTACACACTGAAACCCACACTCTAGTATCTGTCAAGTGCACAGACGAGCCCTGCAGGAGCTTTAAGGGGCCAAAGTCTAGGCTGAGTTGTAAGGAACATCTATCACCACCGCTTGGACTAAGCCCTGCATTGCCCCTGGATTTCAACAATAGCCTGGCATATCTGAAAGACTCAGGCTTTAAGGTGAGTCATTAAAAATGGAAAGAGCTATTGATTGGCTTTCCTCCTCATTTTTGAAGCTATTTTTGGATTCCCAGATCTTTATCCTCATCACAGCTGTCAGGAACAGAGGATGAAAATACCTTTGGCTTCTCACCTAAGGACATTTGTATAGACCAAAAATATACCTCTCAGAGCATGGTTATGGGGTTATACATTTGGTGGAAGGCTTGGATGTCAGAAGCTGGTAACAGGAATAAAAGTAATGATCGTGATATTGAAGATGACTCCATTTATCCATTGCCTCCTATGTGTCAGCCCATGCTGGGCATGTCACACTCATGCTCATTTAATTCTTCAACAGCAGGTTAAGTCACATGTCCCCGTGCACACAGTGGCAGAGCTGGAGAGAGAACTTGAGCGTTCCTGGTTTTTGCCTGATACCAAACTTGCCATTAACTGGCTGGTGGGACCTAGTCAAGCCCTCAAATCTCTGGTCTCTTTCCTAAGCTGAGCCTCAGTTTCTTAGTTGGCAGTGCAGGTATAACAGCCCTTGCTGAGCTTGCTGTGAAGGGAAAATGAATTATTAGGAGAAAGTGCTTTGGAAAAAAATGTACAAGTGTGTGTGCATTTGGGGGCAAGGGGAGGCATCAGACAAAGGAGGAAGTGATCGCAACCCCTGACAATTAGGTGGAGTTTCATATTTTTCAAAGGCATTTCACCATATTGTCTTCTTAAATCTTCCCAGGAATCCTATGAGCTGCACAGGAAAGGAGCTGTTATTACTCAGATTTCTGCCTCAGATTGCTTTGGCAATTCAAGTCCCATCTCTGGGCCTCAGTTTCCTCATATGCAAAATAGTACAGCTGGACAAGAACCAGGAAGAACCAGACAAAAACTGGAGGACTTCAGGGGTCTAGCATTTACCCAGCACATTGATTCTCACTTTTAAAAATTAACTCAGTGGGGGAGGGGGCTGCTACTGCAGTTTGCCACAGCCCCCACTGCTCCCTGATGTCTTAATGTGACTATTTCATGCATTTTATCTTATCATACTGGGCTCTGAAGGCATTTAAATTTATAGCAGTGGGACTAAAAGACTCCTAGGATCCCTTTCAGCCTGAAATTAGATAGTTTTGCAGTCGTTATTTACAGAGATACATAGTGCTTGTCCAGCATATCACACAGCTTGTTGATGACCATGTTGAGTTTGGATCTCTGACCCCTGAATCAGTGGCTCCTTGCAAAGACCACATTTCTGAGAGCCAAGAACAAGAAATGAATCCTCAATGAGTAGAATGTACACTTACAGCCAATCAGAAAACACCTCTCTATACAAAAAATACTGTATTCATGACAATTTATGAAAGAAACAACTGAGAACAAGATGTAAATTCATGGAACACAAACACAAACACAAATGCTTGGAAATCGAGTCACATAGCAGGGCATTAAGCTTTTATGTCTGAGACATCTGAAATTCTTGGTAACTCATGCGAGGGAGGCTATCAAAGATAAATTCACTCTGATCAATGTTTTGAATGATTTCTCAACTCTCCTGTCGAAGGTATCCGGGTGGAGGAGCAAGCAAAAAATGTTGATTATTTCTTTCCTAACTTCAGAATTGTGAATTCATAAAATAAGGTGACCAGTTCAGACATTATGGGTGGCTGCATATTGATTGATTGATTTACTTACGTATTTTTCATTAACATCTATCATGGGCCTGGGACTATTCTTAGCACTTGGAGGAATGGCAGGAATAAAATAGACAAAAATCTCTGTCTTTTTGGAATTTATATTCTAGTGTAGCTGACAGTCCAACATATTATATTTACTATTCTGTTAATTAACATTAAGAATAAACAAATAGGAAAATTATGTAGTCTACCAGGAGATAATAAGAGATTTGAGGAGAAATACAGTAGGACAGTCTAGCAGGAATGGCTGAAGGAGAAGAGGCGCCTTGCTGAGCACAACCAGGGGACGGGGCTCAGCCAGGGCTGGTGGGCAGAGGCTACAAATCGGTAGAAAGTTTCTGACTCCTTACATTGAAAACCTTGAAATTAATATACCTACAGGATTTTGTGAGAATGAGTGGGATAATTCTATAAAGTCTTTGACCCAGTGCCTGGGACACTCGTTAAAATTTTTCATGCACCAACATGTCCCATACACCAAGGGCACAGATACTTTCTTCCTTTCCAGGGTACTATTTGCTGGGGTGGGCTGGGGACACTCTGATGAAGAAGAGAATGGGTCCAGGCCAGGTGCCTGATATGGAAGGTTAAAGCCAAACCCTATCTCTTTTACTAACCTTGAACAACCCACTAATTCACTCTCCACTCCAGTTCCCTCATCTGTAAAATGGGGAGAATAATAAGATCTACCTCACAGGGTCATTAAGGGGTTTAAAGGAGACCATACACGTGAACAGTTTAGCCCATACTCAAAACAATGCTTGTTGCTGTCATCACCACTGTTATGTTTTTCCAAGGTCTAGGCAACACCTATGAAAAGGAGTGCTACTGAGCTACTGAATTCTCTGAAAATAAGGGGGGCATTGAGGGCTGGAGTGAGATGGTCACAAAAAACAATAGCTTGAAAATGTGAGTCAGACAACACCCCTTCTCTGCTCATGGCTCTGTCTCACTCAGTGGAAAAGCCAAAGTCCGCATGGTGGTCTATTAGGTCCTATGTGGTCTGGTATCAGACTACTATTACTCACCCCTCACTTGTTTGAATCTGAACATAAGCATGTTCTGGCCCCAGTGCCTTTGCATTTGCTGTTCCCTCCGATGGAAGGTCCCTCTCTTCGATGTCTGTATGGACCCCTTCCTCACTTCCCCCAGGCCTTTACTCAAAAGCCATTTTGGAGGAAAGCTTTCCCTGACCACCCTATTTAAAATAGCAATCCTCATCTACCACCTTTCTGTTTTATTTTCTCTCTCATGGTTATCACCATCTGGCATATTATTATTTACTTTGATTGTGTAGTCTGTCTCTCCCACTAGAATGTGAGCTCCACTGCAGAAACTCCCGGTCTTAGAACAGTGCCTGACATGTGTTATATACTCATTAAATATTTTTCGATGAATAAATAAATAAGACATCCTGAACATGTCCCCATTATTTATAAGGTTTCTCCACAACCATGCTGGCCCTTCCCTTGTATCTTGGGAACTACAAGATCCTTTGCTGCCTAAGCACATGGAGACCTTCAGGTGTGCTGAGAAGCAAAATATATGCCATCTGCACAAGGGAGTTCAAACATTGGGATTCTAGCCAGAACTCTGGCTCTGTGTGATTTCTCCTCTCTGAGCCTCAGTTTATCTAACTATAAAATAGGCTCATAGCGGGATACTGCACAGGTGCTCCCCAAGGGGTTACTGGGATGGAAGGAGTATGAAGGGTGATCGAGTAGATGCAGTTCCAGGCCCTCTGCCATGCCCACCCCCATTATAGAGGCTCCCCATTCATCAGCTTTTTTACTGGATGGAAAGTTTCATTTGCAGGGAATAGAAAAGTTATCTGATGCTTAAAAAAAACCTGAAAGTGGCTACACTGGATGCTGCCTTGGGTCTCTTCTTGCACTGGAGTCCTGGGACTCCCATGGTAGCTTCAAACAAAAACATGTCCCTTTTGTAAAGTGGCCTCCTGAGGCCGGCTATGACCAGCCCATCAGAGGAAGAGAGGCCGCCACGAATTTCCCAGACTCACCTGGGACATGTGCACCACCTCGAACCAGCGCAGGATCCCCGGAAGCTTGTACGCAGTCACGAAGGAGGTTCTCTCAATCCACATCGACTGTCCGTGGGCAGCAGGGACAAGGGCAGGAAAGCAACACACTTATGAAACCTGGGTATCAGAGAAGCTTGGCAGAAACCCAGCCAGGCCGCCAGGCCTTTCATCCGCCGAAAGCAGAATAAATATTGCAAGACCCAGCAACGTACTCTCACCTTACTCTTAAGATTCTTTCCCAGCATGAAGCTTAAGCTCTCCTCGGACTTAGGCCAAGTACATTTTAACCTGGGTTTATTAACAGTCTGAATTTTTAGGCAACATCGAATGTGTCCCTTTGCATTTTCTAGGGGTAGGGTCCATGTTGTTTGTTAGATTTTCAAAGGGGCAGTGACCCCCAAAATATTAAGAATAAAGACTGAGAGGGTCATAGAGCCATATCCTCATTCCAGCCTTGGCCCTTGGGAATAGAAGACAGGTCCTACTGGGAAACACACACTCAGGGGATGAGCACTCAGGGGACAGTGATGACTGAGTTGCTGTGGCTTCTCATTGGTGCCTGCTGGAGGGATTGACTTCAACACCCCCTTCTTAGCCTGAAGGTTTCTACCTGCTGGAAAGGCCTGCGTGCCCTGTGGTGAAAAGATGTATCTGACACGAGGCCCAGGTTCCATCTTAAAAGAGAAAAGGCTTAAGAAATGAGAAAACAGGCCGGGCGCGGTGGCTCACGCCTGTAATCCTAGCACTCTGGGAGGCCAAGGCGGGCGGATTGTTTGAGCTCAGGAGTTCGAGACCAGCCTGAGCAAGAGCGAGACCCCGTCTCTACCAAAAATAGAAAGAAATTAATT
>CAUYSK010109944.1:0-66416 GCA_963575035.1 Avahi laniger
CAAAGTAAAATTCTCATGAAGAGAAGGGCCTAGTTTGTTGTATCGACTATTATATCCTTGGTTCACACAGGACTCAGATATTTATTGAATGAAAAAATACATCCTATGTTTTCTTTCATTGTGCTTATTTAGTCTCCACTATATATGTTCAGCCACTTTTATTCTCACCTACCAGGAAATCAAAGTCTCTCCAATGTATTCTTCTTTGATGCTTTCGCAGGACTCATTCTCTCCCTCAGCATATTTATTCCTCCCTTTTTCTATTTTCTTGGTTACCAAGTGGCTGCAAGGCAAAAGAACACGATTTGATTCACCATGTGTATGGCTCCCAGTCCATCTCATTCCATTATTGCATTTGTTCCTTTTGTAAAAGAAAAGCATGCATACAACATTACAAAATGATACTATGGGCAATGTATTAGTGGTACATACTTTAAGATGCTATGTGAGTACAGAAAAGTCAGTGTTAAAGTCTCCCTGGGAAATGGATGGAGAAGATATCACAAAGACTTTAAATTGTACCCAGTAAGTGAGGGAAGGGCATGCTGTTTTGCTGGATTACAGCCCAGGCCACATGTGGGGAGTAACGGGAGATGAGGCTGGGAAGATGGAGAACAACCAGATCATTACAGTTTTCTCAAGCCTTGCTAATGTATTTCAAGTTTATCCTATATTCTATGGAAAGGAATTGAGGAGTTTTGATGAGAGAAACAATGCGAACAGAATTTCATTTTATGAAGAACATCTTGTTAGCAGTATTGGGGTGGAGGGATCACATGGATAGGATATGGAAATAGGGAGAACAGTATTACTACTACTACTGTACAGATGAGAGGTCATGAGAGACTGAACCAAGGGAGTGGCAAAAAAGGTGGAAAGCAGGGAATAAACACAATTGTGTTCAAGATAGACTTGGCAAGCTCGGTCGCTGAGTACATGCAGTAGGTGAAGGATAGAGTGGAATCGGAGTGTTGCTAAGTTTTCTGATTAGAGCAATTGAGTGGACAGCAGTTTGTCTTACTGCAATAGGAAATTCATAGGGAGGAGTTATGTAGAATGAGCTAAGATATATTTCTGAGCATGTTGTGTACAGATAAATATGTCTGAGGAGGACTATGGGCTGTTTTTATTATGTTTCCCTCCCTTTGGGTTTTATCATTTGCTTATTGGATACTGCCTGCTAAGACCAACATGTCACCATTCGCAGATTCTGGCTTCCATATGAGAGTTTCTACCATTATACCAACCAGGAAGAACTGAAACACAGACACAGGCTATTGTTATTTGTCTTATAGTGGTCTTTTTAAAAACATGATCACTAAGATAAAAATATTAACAAATGTTAACACTTGTTAACAGATGATCCAACTTAATCAATTTAATTTTTTTTTTTACATGGCTCATTGTTTTTCCAAAGATTTGAAATTGGAACACATAGGGAATATTGCTGGAAGAGCTTCCACAAAGAGAGGATAGCAGATGGTGCTGACTGAAATATAATTGAACAGAAAACAAAAGCAATTTGTTATCTGTACTGGGTTGAATAGTGTCCCCCTAAAATTTATGTCTACCCCAAACCTCAGAATGTAACCTTATTTGGAAATAGAACCTTTGCAGATGTAATTAGTTTAATTTAAAAGAGATCATAATGGATTAGATTAGGCCCTAATCCAGCGGCTTGTGTACTTATAGAGAAAACACAGGTGTAGAGAGTCACACAGGAAGAACAACACCACATGATGGTAGAAGAAAAAATTGGAGTGATAATATCTACAAGTCAAAGAACAACAAAGATTGCTGGCTATCACCCGAAGCTAGAAAGAGACAAGGAAGGATCGTTTCTCAGATTCTTCAGAGAGAGCCTGGTCCTGGTGACACTTTGAATTTGGACTTCTAGCTTCCAGAGCTGTGAGAAAAGAAACTTCTGTTGTTTTAAGCCATCCGTTTTGTGGCAATTTGTTATGGCAGCCTTAGGAAACTAATATAATTTCTAAATTACATATAATATTTGTTCCACTTAATTCCAAAACAGGTTTGAAATAACTGACAATAAAATTACATATAAAAATAACTATTCAACAAAAAGTCAATTAAATGTTAGACCTGTAATTGCATAGTTGGATGAGAGATTAAAGATCACCATAGTCAGGAAGAGAAGTCATGTTCTGAATATGAATACACTGGCTGTCAGCATTGGACCATAAGCTCTTCCCTGCTCTTTCTAGTAACAAGAAACAAACAAGCAAGGAAATCACTGGAGTACAAGTAAAGAGAAAGAGTATATTGCATACCACATGGGCAATGGAGACATGCTTCATTATCAAACAACAGGACATATTCGCCTTTGTCTGGAGAGGCCATATTTTTCTTGGCAATAAATCTTAGAAGAAATCCATTTAGCTTAAGGACAAGCAACTCATATACTTCAATGGCTCTTCCTACTGTATAGGGCAGAACAATAATTGCTGTTCAGAGACATGACCCTGAGTCATCAGGAAAAGATTCCATTCATTGTATTCTGTTTCATAAGCAGGGACTGTCTAATACATTTATAAAGTGAATGCAAGTGAGCCTGAAAGAGATGACTGACAGTTTTAGTCATGCCCTGTGTCAGCGGGAGAAAAATTGGCAACACGACAGAGGACGTTCAATGGAGTAAGGAGAGGCAGCTTGACAGCTGGGTGGAGAGGTAGAAGGGGCTGCAGATCGATGGGGAAGGAGAGTCGCCAAAAGGACAAAGACTGGAAGTGACTCTTTGCCAGGAAAAAAAAAAAGGTGTAGAAGAAGAAAGATGCCAATCTGTCGCTGGATGATGGGCTCAGCAGAGGGGTGGGGGAGTGGTAAGATAGAAAGAAAAAAAGTTTTATTCATTTCCTGGTTGCATCCACAAAGTGTATAAGCATTACCTATCACTTATTGAGTGCTTTCCAGGTATCAGCCACTATGCTAAGCTTTTTAAAAGATGTGCATTATCTCCTTTAATCTTCAAAACAAGCCTATGAAGTGAACATCATTATGCCCATTTTATGGAGGTTAGGAAACTTGTCTAAAACCACATAGCTAGTAAAAGGCAGGAAGAGTATTGGAGGTCAGGCCTCACTGTCAACAAAGGTCTCTTCTTAACCATTCCGCGTCAAAGGCTGTGAGCAACACAGGAAGTCAACCAGACAGGAGTGAAAGCCAGAGACATGATGTATTTGTCTGTGGTTCTTGAAAGGTTATACCTGTAGCTGAATCCTTAAGGAAGACCCCAGAGGTAGAAGGGTCCAGAAAGTACATCTAACAAAGCTGAATCAGAAAAGAAAAAAGTTGTTTATTCAACCACTGAGAGAAGTGACAGATAGCTAATGAATGAGCTTTCAGCAGCATGGGGTAATTTCTATATCCAAATGCCATGTATTGAATTCTTTTACTGTTGTATCAATATAATGTTACTTTCTATTAACTATTTTTCCCAAAATTCATGATTACCTACTTTTTTTTAATATACCACATCTGTCCTTTATTTTGGATTCCTTTTGCCAGAGTCAGATTATAGATTGGAGGGCAAAGATTTTTACTTACCCTACGCATTGATAGGTGTTCTGAGAAATTGAAGAATGTGTCCCCAGACCCAAACTTTAAAATGATGCCTAGCATTACAATTATCGGCTATCCTAGTAGATAGGCATGCAACTTTGGGGATGGGTGCTCTTACAGATGTATTATACATTTTAGAGAGATTTCTATTAAGAATTGTTTAAATATGGCTTAGTAGGAATAGTTGCAGCTTTCTTCATATCATTTATTTCCAGATGATGGCAAATACATAAGGCATTACTAAATAAACTGAGTGAAATTACATTGCCATCAAAATATTTACGAATATATACAAAAGCTTTTCAAAAAAAAGATAGACTAATGACCACAAACATATGAAAAATCCTCAATGTCTCTAATAATCAGGGGAATGCAAATCAAAACCACAATGAAATATCACTTAACTCCAGTGAGATTAGCTTTTATCAAAAAGTACCAAAACAACAATGCTGGCGTGGATGCAGAGAGATGGGAACACTCATACACTGCAGGTGGGACTGCAAACTAGTACAACCTGTATGGAAAGTAGTATGCAGATATCTCAAAGAACTAAAAGTAGAACTACCATTTGATCCAGTAATCTCACTACTGGGTATTTACCCAAAGGAAAAAAAAGACATTCCATAAAAAAATACATCTGCACTCAAATGTTTATAGCAGCGCAATTCACAATTGCAAAGATGTGGAAACAACCCAAGTGTCCATCAATACAGGAGTGGATTAATAAAATGTGCTTTACGTATACCACAGAGTACTACTCAGCCATTAAAAAAAAATGGTGAACTAATACCTACCTCTTATATTAACCTGGATGGAATTGGAGCCCTTTCCTCTAAATATCACAAAAATGGAAAAAACAAATACCATGTGTACTCACCATTAAATTGATCAACTCTTACGTGCACATATGGAAGCAACATTCAATGGGAATTGGGTAGGTGGAAGGGGCAAGGAGGAGATGGATAAATTCACACCTAATGGGGGCTGTGCGTGCTGTTTGGGGGATGGGCATGCTTGTAGCTTTGATTTGGGCGGGGCAAAGACAATTTATGTGATCAAAGCGTTTGTACCCCCATAATATTCTGTTATAATAAAAATAAATAAGTAAATAAATAAATTTATGTCCACATCAACTTAAACAAACAAACCAAAAATTGCCAAAATAATCATGCAAATGATTCTGATAGGTATATTTAAGAAATTAAAAGATTAGTTAAATGTGATTCAGATTCTACGTCACTATGACAAAATTTTACCTGTGTCCTTCAAACATGTGAAGTTGTTTAATGGACTCATAGCACAAATTTTGAGGTATCTTATATTTGTTTAGAGAGCTAATGCATTCATAAATCCTCACTCTTAGTAGACATAGAATTATTAATATATGGCTCAAAGTATTTAGTTTTAGTGTTTATATTGAATGACTTACCTAGGCAATCATTAAAGCCTCACCACACTTTGCCTAAGACATCAGAGTCAGAAAGTTCCACACACCCTGCTCTGCATACATCATATAGTGTTGGGCTCACAGGGCATGAAGGGCGGTCATTATTTGGGGGAGGGGTGTCGAATGAGTGGTCCTCCTTGACAGAATGACCTTGTTTAATGCCCTCTGTGCCATCCACTCCTCCATTCTTGATCAGCCAGTTCCATTTATCATTCTAATTAGGCAGCATCTTGCCAGCTCAATCAGCCTCAATTACTATAGGCCTCATTAGTGACTGACATTCTATAACAAGTGCATCTTGAAAGGAGCAAGGTCAGATAAAGATGTTGAGTACATAGAGAGAAAGCACATTCATATCTCTATACAAGAGGCTTTTAATTTTCACAAGACATTCATATGATATTCAAATTTTTTTCCACAGATTATAACCCTCTGGTCAAAAACATTTTGTTTGTATTTAGCAACATCTAAATGCTCTCAAAATTTGATGTCCAAATCTCTGGTCAGAGAATTTAAAATAATGTTTAAGTCTACAGGTTGTCTATAATGGAAATTGATTCTCCTATGATGTTTCCTTTGTTTTATATAAGATGATTTGACAAAATTAAACAAAAAGGAAAAAACCCTGCTTAGAATTGGTGATCAATGGATAAGATTTTCCATTTCCTTTTACTTAAACCTAGAAGAATACTTGCAACATTGTGAAATCAATGTATTTGCTAATTTTTTATAATGTTAATATTTGGAGGAATATTTATGATATGCTACTTATAAAATATGGATACATATTGTTAAGTTCTAGGAAGTTATGTAAAAAACTGTAAAAAAGTAGGATTATTACTAATATAATTTGACTTTGTTTTGGTTGTTTTTTATAGTATTATGTATAAGGTTAGCATTTTTTAGGGTTTTTAACGTTGGGCTTTTTTTTTCTCAAGTACAAATTAGGAACTCTACATCAGTGGCCCCCAACCTTGTTGGCACCAAGGACTAGTTTCATGGAAGACAATTTTTCCAGGGCGTGTGGGGAGGGGTAGACGGAGCTCAGCCCTGATGCCATTGATGGGGAGTGGCTGTAAACACAGATAAAGCTGCACTCCCTTGCCTGCTGTTCACCTCCTGCTGTGTTCCCTGTCCCCTTCCTAAGTTTCATGGAAGACAATTTTTCCATGGGGGGGGTTGAGGGGGTTGGGGCAGGGGGGGAGCTCTGCAGCCTGGGGGTTGGGGACCGCAGCAGTACACTCAAGGTTAAGAATACTTTTGTTTTTCTTTTTAGCTTCAAAATCTTGTAAGGAATTCATAATTTGTTTTCTAAGAGTGGAGAAAAGTTATTAGAATATAATATGATTCTCTTCAATAATCTGTTAATAAATCCTTATTATGAGCCAGGCACCAGTGATTTGAGTATGTATAAAACAAAATCTTTGCTTTTTAAGCACACATAGATAAAAGAGAAAACAGATACACAAACAAATAATTGCAATGTAACATTATCTATTCAACAATAGAGTGTTAACAGAACCCTGAGGAATAAACATCCAGCTGCCCATGATTAAAATGGGCAGAAGAAGTGAGACTTAACAGAAAGTTTCAAAAATACAGAGGTGTTTCAAAGATGGATAAACGGAGTGAGAAAGAACTATGCAGAACAGAATTCCCAGCAGGGGAAGAAGATAAGAAGAGAGGTGGAAAGTAGATTGTTGACCCAGCTGGAGCAGTCCCAGACAGAGTGGCTGGGAAGAAGCTTCGAGCAACAGCCAGACATGAAGACCTTGGGTGGGAGAATGAAGCCCACATTTTCTGAGTTTTGACCTTTAGAGTACACAACCTCATTAATTAGCTACAGAAACTGCTGACTGAGGTTTGCTCCTCAGTCTTTCACCTGCCATCAGCTACTAACCCCTTACTTGCAGCCTAGGTTTCTGGTTCTTACTAAGAATCCATATGGTTTACTTGTTCCACATACTTAGACTCAGGGATAAACACTATGACTTCACTTCAGCTCAGGCCTTGACTCCTCTGACTGTGGTCCTGATGGCTGCTGTGTGTTCCTCTCCTTGCTCAAGTTCAGCCAGAACGTGTTTTTCAGTTTGTAGCTATTATGATGTGTTTGTAGAAAATTACCCTATTTGGTGGGACTGTATGTTATTTAATTGAATTCAAATTAATAAATAAAATTTAAAATATATTCCATAAATGAGTTTAAATAATATTCAAAATCTCATTATAAATTCATTGTCATTTCGCCATAGAGACATTGCTCATAAACTATTTTATTTTCAGCAATTGTAATTTTGTTGCTATTGTTGCTTTAAGAAAAGTTATTAGGAGAAGTTTTGTTATGCTTAGAGGAACAGAATTGAAGTATATTGGCAAGTTGATAAATATGGGAATATTTTTCTGAATATAAATTCCAAATATGATGATTTGTGGAAACTTTTAATTTTCATATCAAAATAATTTAAACATATTTTCAGGTTTCTTCCAACAAATGAGTTACGATATGTAATATGAACCCATGATGAGTTGAAAATTATCCTACAATAATAACAATTTAAAATGCCTGAGCAAATTCACAATGACAAACTAGACACATCTAGAAGGTATTATCTTTTTCAACTATCAAAAAACATTCAACGTATGAAAAAAATAACCTCAAAGTAGTAAGTGTAGTGACCTGAATAATATTAGTTTAGTTTAATATTTTAACCTATTATACCTTGAAAATTAAGCTAGGAAACATGTTGCTAGGTATCCCATATTTTTCAAATAAACAAGCAGGCTACTTTGTTACATCATTGCACTGAAGAAAATAAAGTATTCCTACAGGTGATGTAAACTTTGTTCTTTTTCTCCCTAACAATCCATGAGCAAGGTTTGTTTGGGTCCTGGCAAAAGAGATCAGGGGTTTTTTTTTTCACTTGTTTGTTTTTATTTCAAAATATTAATGAGGTACAAATGTTTTGTTACATGGATACACCGTATAATGCTGAAGTCAGGGCTTTTAATTGTCTGTCACCAGACTAGTGTTCACTGTATCCTATAGGTAAGTTTTCATCCCTCACCTTCCTCCTACCCTCCTCCCTTCTTGGTTTCCAACGTCTTTTATATCTCTTTGTGCTCGTGTGTACCCATTGTTTAGCTCCCACTTATTAGTGAGAACGTGTGGTATCTGTTTCTCCATTCCTGAGATACTTCACTTAGGATAATGGTCTACAGTTCCATCTAAATTACTGCAAAAGACATTATTTGAGAATGGCCATTAATAAAAAGTCAAAAAATAATGCTGCCATAGATACAGAGAGAAAGGAACACTTAAACACCGTTGGTGGGATTGCAAATTACTACAATCTCTAAGGAAAACAGTATCGAGAGTCCTCAAAGAACTAAAAGTAGACTTACCACTACTGGGTATCTATCCAAAGAAAAATAAGTTGTTTTATCAAAAAGACACCTGCATTTGAATGTTTATAGCAGCACAATTTACAATTGCAAAGATATGAAATCAACCTAAGTGCCCATCAACTCATGAGTGCATAAAGAAAATGTGATATGTATATACGATGGCGTACTACTCAGCCATAAAAAGGGAGCAGGTTTTATTTTCAGGCCCCTTTCTCTATTACTCCCTCCCCACTCCTCCTCATTTCCATAAATTCCAAATCTGCTCTGGTAAAGTATGATTTTCATTGCCTCCATTGTTTTCCATCTTCAGCAGGACCTATGAAGAATTTACATTTCTCATAAATTCTTACTAAACATTACTCAATCTTCACCCTTCATAATGTGACAGTCATTTATTTATTTCAACCATAAATTGATTAATGTGATACTCACTCTTAACCTGTGCTTCTAATAGTGCTTGGTGTGCGTAACCTAGTAAACATCAGAAAAAAGCCTGCAGGACGGCTCATTTGCAACTCCACGTATGATCCTGGCTGAGAAAATACACTGGAACAGATCCAACCATCTATAAATCAATTCCATTCACACCCCTGAAAAGCCAGCTATTCCTGCCAGCTTGAACTGTTGGCAGATGGAAGGCTGTGTGTGAAAACTTCTGCAGTTGTTTGCATCATTCCTAAAAAATATAAAGAGAATTACAGTGAAGAATAGTGGAAAACATTTCAGCTCCATGCACTACTGCTCAAGTGAAAATCTTTGCTTTTGAAAGGGATATATAACAACTTGTAAAACCACATAGAGAAGTTTGGATCTGCCAGAGATTTTTATTTATTTATTTAATTTCCTTCTGTGCTTAATGGATTATCATCTGCTTCATTTATAGAAAATTTCATAAACCTTTCTGCATATCTCAAAGATTAAAGTGCACAGTGACAATATAAAACATTTTATGAAACATAAGCTGCTATACATATGCTTGAATACTTGACAATTTGGATGCTACCTCACATGTGTTACCCCTACCAGTAAAGAAGAATAGCTGATATCAAAATTTCCTTGGTTATTATGGTGCATTTGTATTTTGGAAAACCTTTTTTCTTTTATATTTCTGCTATCACATACTTCTTAATTAAGAACTGAAAAAAACCCACTAATATATTACAATAAATTCTGAGATAACATGAGACAGTTTACCAAAAAATACTTAGTGAGCAATCCCACAAGTCCATAATCTTAGTGGATATCATTAGAACTCTGAAAGAAGTGTCTGGGTGACACCACAATTGTTGTATATATATACTAAATTATTTTCTCAGATGTTATTTAAACATTTTATAAAAATTTTCATCCTTAGAAAAATAAGTATATCACTACCAACAAAACCAAAATAAGTATCTAATGTATTAATATATTTGTCCCAAAGTCCAAAGGTCTAATAAAGATGGTCATTCAGAATGTTGAAGAAAAACAGTCCCAATGGCAGAGACAGCAAATGGTTATGATCTCCCATGTGAACTCTTATCAATTAGTCGTGGATCCCTGAAGCAGCTCATGGAGCAGGCTTCTGAGGCCTTACCAAACTTCAGCTGGAAAAAGTTGAGATTTATTTCTAATATCTGACAGTAACATGGGTAGGGTAGTGCTAAAGGTCTCCTGTCCATGTGTTGTTTAAAAAATATATTTTCACAGACAAAAGTCAATTTAAGGTACAGAAGGAATCAGAAACTAAGAAGAATAGCAAAACATATTTGAAAGTGACATCATGTGCATTTGTTTTTAAAAAGATCTGCTAATGACACTGGCCACATTGAAATTAGAGAAAGGATGGGCAGGCGGCCAGAAGACATCTTATAAAAAAATACATTTTCTTATAGAATCGAAAGGTAACCTCAGAATTCAGATACTGATTAAGCTCCAGAAATGAAAATCCTTTGCCCTGCTATAAATGTCTGTGTCATGAGTAATCACCTAACACTAGAGTCAGTCTCCAAATACTTAATAGCTGATTGAAAGGCATGGGAGAGACCCAAGAATGTTTGTTCAACTTACTCTTCAGAGGAGGGCAATATTGAAAGTTATTTTTTAATCATGGCCTACTATAAACTCAGCCAGATAGGAAATATTGCCAGTATTATCTAGAGGTACAGTATCATGTTCCCGAATTCTTGAGGCAGAAAGTGACTAGGCAAAGTTTAATATTAATTTGGATCAAATATTACTCCAATTTTGGAAGCAGTAGCAAGAATAATAACAGCCTGGCAAGAAGAATAGCCTGGGAAAATTTAGAGTTCTGAGACCAAACTGCCAGGGAAAATCCTACTCAATCTATTCTAGGCTGCAATTCTCTTCTCTCTAACCCATAGAACATCACTGTATTACTCAGAGTTCTCCAGAGAAACAGAACCAATAGGATGTGTGTTTGTGCGTGTGGATATACATACAGATATATGTATATTTGTGTATACATATGTATGTGTGTATATGTATAAATATATAAATCTATCTTAAGGAATTGGCTCAGGTGATTATAGAAGCTGGTAAGTTGAAAATCTGTGGCTGGGCTGGTAGGCTGGAGATCCAGGAAGTGCCAGTGTTTCAGTTCAAGTCCAAAGGACAGTCTGTTGCAGAATCTCCTCTCGCTTGGAGAAGGTCAGCCTTTTGTTCCATTCAAGCCTTCAAGTGTTTGGATAAGGCCCACCCACATTATGGAAGATAATATTCTTTACTCAAAAGCCATTATTTTACATGTTAATCTCATCCAACCACATCCTCAACAACACGTCTGTGGCCCAGCCAAGTTGACAGATAGAATTAAGTATCACAACCACCAACCAGAGATGAAGGAACAACAAAAGTCAGTCCAAAGTTTAACATGTCCCTACTATGTGAAAGCATCACGGAAGCTTGGAATGCATAATCTCCTTTGCTTGAGGGTTCAATTAGATTAAGTTCTCCAACAATTTATCATATGTTATTACAGACCATATTCTATAAAAATGGATTACACAATATTTTCCATTCCTCATTCTGCCACGGGACCTTGTTATTCTCCCTTTAGATGGAAGGATCTAATTCTCTTCTCTTTGCATCTGGATTTTCCTTAGTGATTCATTTGTGACCAGTAGAAATCAGTGGCAGTGAAACTGCATGACTTGTGAGGGTACGTCAGAAAAAGCCATGAGCTTCAAATAACCATCTTGGTCATGTGAACACTCGGTCTCAGGATGCTTCCTCTCACGGTTGCCCTGCTGTGAGAAAGGCATGGAGGGATTAAGTAGGGGCTCAGGTCAGCAGTTGCAGCTAAATTCATAATTTGAGTCATCTTAGTTCACAGTCCTGACATCTCACTGCAGACACCTCCAATGATTTCAGCTCTTAGCCATTCTGGTCACCCCCAGCCATTAGAATCTTCCCAGATGAGGACCTGAACAATATTCAGCAGAGAGAAGCCATCCCGGTTATGCTTTGTCCAAATTCCTGGCTGCAGAATAGGTGAGTATAATAATATAATGGTTGCTGTTTTACACTGCTGAGTTTGGGGTGGTTGGTTATGTCATACAGATAATCAGACCAAGTGACTACTGTGTGGAGGAAATGTACTAGGTACCATGAGGAATAAAAAATAAAATAAAAAGTTGATGTTGCATCTAGGAGTTAAAAATATGTAAACAATAAAGAAATAAAGGAAAAATTGGGGGATAAAATAAGGAGATATTTCTTTTTTTATTCCAAAAAAAGACCAGTTCCTAAGTCAGAAAGGTACGTCATACTTAATAAGTGATATACATAATATTAATATAACTAATATTTTTAAACATAGTACTTTCTTTAAAAAATAAGTATAGCTTATTCATTTTTTTGCAACTCTGATCCCTGGCTGTGTGCCCTCTTTGTCTCTTTGCACATCCTCTTTTGACCTTTTTTCTGCTTTGAATCAAAGAAACCCAAAGCTGTCAGAGGCCATGGTTACCCGAGGCCACTGCTACGGAAAGAGTAAGTGGGAGGAGAATCAAAAAGGTTTCTTCTTCTTTCCCGATGCCAGGGGAGTGAGAATCAAAAAGGTTTCTTCTTCTTTCCCGACGCCAGGGGAGTGGGAGAGCAGGAGGCAATCAAGCAGAATATTTCAATAATTCATTTTTCTATTTCAAGTCCTTCATCTTCTAATAGAATGAAATTTTTAAAAAATCTGTACAAAGAGTACCTTATATTATAAATCTTGTTTCACTAGGCTGCAAACTCCTAAATGACAGGAAGTCTGTCTTTTTTCTCCTCGTGTTTTGAATAGAGTCTTGTATTCTGACCTCTCAAATATTAAATCAGTCAAGTCTTGGAACAAAGAGTATTCAAAAAATTGTGGGTTTTTTTTTTTCATAACATACAGGTCCTTTTGCTTCCCAGTAAAGATAATGAAAGGTCTTAATCATATCATAGGTGCCCACTTTTCATTTTCCTGGTGAGTGCCTTGGTAGTAAATCCAAATCAAACACTTACTGAAGCAAAGTTAGGCTGCTAAAATGACCAGAGTAGCAGGTCATCTTGGTCGTCTTCTCCCATTTCCCTGAGAGTGGAAGATTGCTCCATAAACCATGTTCCTTGATGCTCATCCAACCCTATTCTAAGTGATGAAAGTAATGGTTTAATATTCTTTCTTTAAGAAGTATTTTATGCTCTTTTGTCTAGACTTTCAGAGTCTAAAGGACAGCACTCTGAGAAAACTCCGACTTTAAAATTTGAGGGGCCAGTAAGTTGCAAATGCAAGGTCAGAACACATTAAAGCAAATGGACAGTTCGGTCCCTTTTACTCAAGGAGCCAACACACAACAGAAGAACAACCCTGCCACTAAGAGAAGTGTCTGGATAATTATCCAACCTTTCCCTTATGACCTTAGAGCATCTATGCTTGCAGGCTCATAGAAAGGTATCCAAATAGAAGCTTCTTCTTTATAAAAGAAAAATAGAGTGTGTGTGTGTGTGTGTGTATGTGTGTGTGCATGTGTGTGTTCATTTTTAAGAAACACAGAAGAAATGGGAATATATATGCACATATAATACCCAGAAGAAAAAAGCAGCAAAAAATAGGATATACCACTTAAATAGTATCATCTAGTAATAAAAAAAAGAGTAAAAATTTAGGTGAATGAACTGTGTGTATATATGAAAAAATCAAATTATAAGTCTTTAGACTAAAATCGAGTGTGTTGAATTACAAGATCACATCTGAAAATGCCCAAAATTGTAGTATCATTTTAATAGTAATTAACAGTTTCTTCAATATAAAAGTGTTCTCGTACTAAGAGTATTTTGAACAGGTGGGGTTGTCCAGGTAATTTGAGAGTTCCATTGACAAAACAAAAATCAGGGACCCTTGTTCCAAAATTAGGAAAAAAGCTTTCCCATTTTTTTCCGCAATTCTTTTCCCAACCTGTCATGGTATTTTTTATATTTACTTTTATTTATTCACCTTCATATAAATAAATATAAAATATATACATATGTAAAATATAGAAATTTTATTTACTTATTTAATGTCACACACCCTTGGGTACGGGAACATTTGCAGGGTGGGCACAGACCCTGATGGGCACCAAGTACCCTACACTGTGATGCCAACCCTCCCTACACCCAGGTTTCGGCCCTCACTTGGGGTGGAAGGTGACAGAGAACCCATCCTGGGGGACTTAGGCCCCTGGCACATGCTCCTTTGTCTCATCAGATTCCACTTATAAATCACAAATTCAAAGATACAGTTGTTAAGAATTGTGTAACAGTAACTGTGGAGCAACAAACTCTGAGCCTGCGGTCCTTCTGAGAGTGGGGACCTGGGTGACTGCACTGGTTGATTATAAACCCATGAAGCCAGCGCTATTAACAGGTAATATTTAGAAAATAAAATTCATGATATTTAATGTAATTCAATATTATGCCTTATTGGTTCTAAGGTTATGTTTTCTCTTGCTTATAATTTAGGGGGGTTTTTTTCTATATTAAGGATTTTTTATTTGTTTAATTTGAATTTTCTGAAATTTTCTCTTCTAAAACAAACTTATTTAAAATAAAAGGGTGTGATGGCTTTCTAAAAAGTCAACTCAACTATGCTGAATCCAACTGCCCTTCCATGTATGCTTCTCGTAGAATGAGCCTCTGGAGAAATTCTTATAGGGGATTTGGAGGACAGATGTGAAGCAGCAGTCTTTTTGGAGCTCATATATCTTGTTGCTTATCTGTAGCTCATGTTGTTATCGCAAAGCAATGGCCAGGCCTACAACCAGTTTAAGGATCCAACAATAGGTGCAAGATAGCCATACAGAGGCTGTATATCCAGCCCCCATATTTAAGGTTGAATTCCTACAACAAATCTCACACACACACGCACACACACACACACACACCCCATATATATGTATATATACACACACATATATTTACATACATACATACATTTATACACACACACACACACACACATTCTGCTTTCCTAAATGAATCTCGACTAATATGAGGGATTATTAAGAAAACAGTATATGATTCGGAAGCAGGTTAAATACATTTCCTAAAAATTTTATGGTATATTTATAAATACCGAGATAATTTTAAATAAAATTTGAAAAAGACCCTATGTCTTATTATCAGGCTTGTTTTTACTCCTCCAATATTTATGACCAGATGGTTCTAAGCATCCCTTTGGGCTTTGTCTCCTCTGCTCCTACTCTTCAGTTCCACCTCACGTGTGCTCACCGAGGGCTAGCTACAGGCCAGAATCCTTTCCCTCACACACCCGCATCTCTTTGATTGAGAAGATGTAACCCAGCCATTGCAACTAATGTTTTGCAATAACATTCTCAAATGATATCTGTATATGATTTCTTCAATCTGATCCTAGTCTTTTATCTTTTCTGGGACACATAATTCTCCAATCTAATATTTTGCTTCATTAATAACATAAAACAAGGGAAAAAGATTATGAGGTCATAGGTTATTATGAGAAAAATGAGCTAGTACCAGAGAGGTATGTGTTTCAACCATATCAACAGATAGATCTATAATAAAAGTCCCTTTCTATATTTGCAAAACATATTTAAATTTTGTGGGACATTTTATCCTTCTTATATATTTCCCTTCAATTCTCTCATAAATATATATTGGGCAGCATTTTATAATATCACCAAGAAAATAGCTCATAAATAAGTCTCTATTGTGAATTATTTTCCAAGAAATGTAAAATTTCCAGGTTGATAAATAATAGGCTGATAGCCAATTTTAATTCATTAAATTTATTCCTTAGGTCATTGTTACTCATTCTGTGTCTGTGACTCGTCTAAGACACTTTAGTAAGCTCCATACGAACACGTAGAATGAAATTGCTGCTTGTCCCCTGAAAGCACTTCAAAAAATGGATGACGAATATTTAGAGAGTAATTGATGCATTTGCATTTTTGTTTGTTTTTATTTCCTGCATTTTAACAAAATTATAAGTTTCACTTTAAGATTCCAGATTACCTTGAAAGTGAGAAATTACTTTGTGGTTTACAATGTCTTTCTCCAAACTGTCTGGTCCCTAGTCCTTTACCTGTATGGATCCCAGAGGTCTCATCCTCTTTGAAATAGTCTCTAGAACTTTAGAGAACAATCCTGCTTTTTTTCTTGATTACTATGTATAATTTAAACATGAATATTTTAAATGGTATAAGGTCTCAAAATCTATATGTAACTAGCATATCTTCATTTTGTAGGATTTTTTGGTAGTAGGAATTTCTAGGAATGTCTGTCCCTATATTTGTAATGACCAATTTTGTATGTTGGGTTGCTAGTTTATTTGTATTAGACATAATCCACAAAGTAACTGGGATAAGAAAAATATAAGAAAAACATCTGTGGTAAACGATGAGAAAGAATAAGTGACAATGACCACAAAATCTACAAATAATTGTAGAGGTTCCTGACAGGAGAGGAGAAACAAACATTCAAATAATAAAAATGAATTAAGCAAGTCTGTTGGGCACCATTTTTCCACAGCCATGTGTTCAGTTTGTGTCTTTGTGTCGCATTTTGGTAATTCTCACAATATTTCAAATTTTTTTCATTATTTATTATATCTTCATTATATTTTCCTTATTATTTTGGTGATCTGTAATCAGTGATCCTCAATTGAAATTGTAATTGTTTTGAGATGCCACAAACCACACCCAAATGACAATGAACTTAGCTGATAATAGTATGATAGTATGTGTTCTGACAGCTCTACCAACCAGCCCTTCCCCATCTCTCTCCATCTCCTCAGGCCTTTTAATTCCCTGAGAAATAACAATATAAAAAGTAGGCCAATTAAATAACCCCTTAATGGCCTCTAAGTGTTCCAGTGAAAGAAAGAGTTGCACATCTCTTACTTTAAATCAAAAGCTAGAAATGATTAAGCTCAGCAAGGAAGGCATGTCGAAAGCCAAGATAAAGCAAAAGACTCTTGCATCAAACAATTAACCAACTTGTGAATGCAAAAGAAAAGTTCTTAAAGAAAATTAAAAACGCTACTCAAGTGAACAAATGAATCATAAAGTGAAATAGCCTTATAGCTGAAATGGAAATAGTTTTAGTGATCTTGATAAAAGATCAAACCAGTTGAAACATTCCCTGAAGCCAAAGTCTAATCCAGAGCAAGGCCCTAACTCTCTTCAATTCTGTGACGTCTAAGAAAGATGAGTAAACTGCAGAGAAAAAGCTTGAAGCTAGCAGAATTTGGTTCATGAGGTTTAAATAAAAAGCCATCTCCATAACATAAAAGTGCAGGGTGAAGCAGCAAGGGCTGAAGTAGAAGCTGCTGCAAGTTGTTAGGAAGATCTTAGATCACTAATGAAGGTGGCTACACTAAACAACAGGTTTTTAATGTAAACAAAACAGCCTCTTATTGTAAGGAGATGCCGTCTAGAAATTTCATAGCTAAAGAGAAATCAATGCCTGTCTTTAATGATTCAAGGGACAGGCTGACTCTTTTGTTAGGGGCTAATGCAGCTGCTGACTTTAAGGTGAACCCAATGCTCATTTACCATTTCAAAAAAATCCCAAAGCCCTTAAAAATTATGCTAAATCAACTCTACCTCTTTACCTATGCTCTATAAATGGCACAACAATGCCTGGATGATAGTACATCTGTTCACAGCACGGTTTATTGAATATTTTAGGCCCACTGTTGAGTCTTGCTGCTCAGATGAAAGATTTCTCTCAAAATATTACTGCTATTTAACAATGGAGATATATAAGGAGATTGACGTTTTGATGCTTGCTAACCAACGTCCATTATGCAGCCCATGAATCAAAGAGTAATTTTGACTTTCAAGTTTTATCATTTAAGAAATATATTTCATAAGACTATAGCTGCCATAAATCATGATTCCTCTTACGAATCTGGGCAAAGTAAATTGAAAACCTTATGGAAAAAATGTACCATTCCAGATGCCATTAAGAACACTCATCATGGAAAAAAGTCAAAATAGTCACATTAACAGGAGTTTGGAAGAAGCTGATTTCTACCCCTGTTGATGACTTTGAGGGGTTCAATACTTCAGTGGAGAAAGTATGGTAACTTCGTAAGTGCTGGAATTACCAAGAGAACTAGATTAGAAGTGGAGCCTAAAGATTTGGCTGAATTTGTGCAATCTCATGATCAACCTTGAATGAATGAGAAACTGCTTCTTATGAATGAGCAAAGAAAGTGGTTTCTTAAAATGAAAGCTACTCTTGATGAAGACGCTGAGAACATTGTTGAAATGACAACACAGGATTTAGAATGTCATATAAATTTAGCTGGTAAATTAAGAAATGGCAGGGTTTGACAGGATTGACTCCAATTTTCAAAGTTCTATTGTGGGTAAAATGCTATCAAACAGCATTGCATGCTACAGAGAAATCTTTCATGAAAGAAAGAGTCGATCAATGTGGTAAACTTAATTGTTGTATTATTTTAGGTCATTACCACAACCACCTCAACCTCCAGCAACCACCGTCCTTCAGCAGTCATCAACATTGACGCAAGACCCTCCGCCAGCAAAAAGATTATGACTTCTGAAGGCTCATATGATCATTAGCATTTTTTTTTAGCAATAATGTATTTTTAAATTAAGGTATGTACATTTTTAGATATAATGCTATTGAATACTTAATAGACCGTTTTACATGGACTGGGAAACCAAAATATTTATGAGACTTTCTCTATTGCAATATTTATTTTATTGCAATGGTCTAGAACCAAACCCACAATAGCTCTGAGGTATGCCTGTACACATATACAGGTCCTAAGTACAATCAAAGTATTTCAGAAACAATTTCTATTAAATTCCATGTGGTATTAACTTATGGGACAAACTCAGTGAATGCATTTTTCAAAAGAACAATGAATTCAGAAGTGGTTTCTAGTAGCTTTCTCCAAAGAAAGTTTAGAGCATAGCCTTCAAACACACCTCAGTGAAAATAAGGTTTCAAGAAACCAAGAGATTTGCTCCCCTACACAGCGCATATACTAAAAACAGAAAACCAAGAGACAGCTATAATTTCCAACCACTAAATCACTGACTTTATTGGTAAACATAATTTTTATTTATCAAATGGCTGGTATATATGTATTTTATTCATGCAACTGATGGAAAAACCGTGTGTAATACAAGGTCAAGAAGATTACACACACTTGAAGCTCAGTATTTATAAGAGATTTCCAAATGCATCATAAATTCAAACCTGTTGCTATCATCTTCCTTCACACAATTCTAACAGAACTAATTCATTGAGTGTTCTGTCAATCACCCAACCTATTACACAAGTAAACTAAAGTTGGCTAGTTTAGAAAAAATCATAATGAGAATAAAACAATTTTGCAGTGATTTATCTGAAAATATTTATAGCCTGAGATTCTTTGAACTCTACTTTCTACTTCAAAATTGAAATCAAGTATTTGTACATTAGAACAATTTTATTTTAGATCTTTGAAAAAGAATTATGACTATCCTTGGGCAAGGGCAACACACGTAACCTAAACATCTGTACCCCCATATTATGCTGAAATAAAAAAAAAAAAAGAATTATGACCATCCTAGGATAGGCTCTCAACACCATAATCAGATCCATTTCAAATACATTTTATCAGAACATGCAACTTTAAGTATTTCTAATTCTCAATTATTCTTTTAAAAATTCAATTATAAATGTCTGTTTAAAACATAATCTGTTTCTTAAATATCTTCTCCAATATTTATGTAAGGAAGCATTTTCCATGCTACACTAACCAACACTTTTCATTTATGGACTCTCATTGCATTTCTAGATCACTGGGTTTTTGTAATTGAATACATGGAGTTTGTGCCCCTGCACTGAAAAGTAAGCAAGAAAGCACTTGCAAAATTACTTTTCACTCCACTAAAGTGAGTTTATTGGAAGGTGCTTTCCTGATTATTTGAATCTTGTTCATTATTTTTTAATGATAATGCACAATTCACACATGATATCCATGGCTACATCCTCTGACATTGGTAAGTCTGAGAGCGGAGTGATATCCGGGAATCACCTAAGGAATTCAGACACACCCTCTGGCATTCTTATATGAAAAACACCAACATGTACTAACTCAGGAAAAGACTTGGCTAAAAATAATCTAAATCATTTTAAGGCTGTCACTGTCACTTTTATCTCTTGGAAATCATTCACTTATTAATTACTTTTTTAAAAGCTTGTAATTTGATGATATGCACAGAGAATAAAGCATATAAAGTACTCCTTTAAATATATAATATATTCATGATAACATATCAAATCCTTTTGACTTTATATTTTTATTTTTTGTGTAATGTGTTTGAGTAAATTAAGACTACTACTCTCATATCACAATAAAAAAATAAGGCTTGAAGAAAGAACAAAGCTATTTTATAATTGCAAAGCAATTTGGAAAGAAATGTTCGGTTTCTTGTTTAATTATTTGTTTGCTGCCCACTGAGTACCTAACAACCTATTGTATGACATTTTAAGCATATAATAACATTATGTACTATTATGTGTAAAATAAAGTTCTAAACAAAGGAGATCATAAAATACAGAAGATATGGGCTCTACCCCCCAAAGGAGCCAAAAAGTCTAGTAGCAGAGACAAGAAAAACATAAGAAGTTGCCTGGTAACAGAGAAATTAACATTTATTACCAGATAATGGATAGCAAACCAAGGTTTCCAAGGTTCAGTACAGATTGAGCCGGTCACTCCTTAATCAGAATCTAGCTATTCTACACCCTTTGTTTATTCTTGATATGTTGCTGATATTTCAAATAAGTCAACTACATGAAGGGGAGTTTTAAGTTCAAAGTATCACTTCCTATGTCCCACATATCAACTCCTTTACTTTCCATACGCATAACAGATGGCAAGCTTTGACTCTCTGCGGTAGAAAATAAAAATAATGGATTTTCAGACATATGGATATTAAGCTGAGCCTTCAAGAGGGAGCAGAATGCAAGATTAATTGAGAGGACGTTCTGGGCAGAGGAAATGACCTGAACATTGCTCAGAATTTGTGTTCACAAGGCTTTGAAGAGGGACTGAAATTAGACCTGTCTGGGAAGAGTCAAAGATTCACACAGCAAAAGAGTAGGAGAAAGCATCGGACCAGTAGATTAGGGTCAGGCTGTGGAGGGCTATAAACATAAGACCAAGGAGTGTGGCGGCCATTAAAGGATTATTGTTAAAAGTGGTGTATTAGGACAAATGAGAGAACAAAGAGATAGGAGGCTAGAAGACTAGTTAAGAAGTCATTGTAGAAATTCAAATAGAAGTTGCTAATAGTATGAAGTTGGTATAACACTACAAATGTAAAAATTTAGCTGTGTAAATTATTGAAAGAGAAAACTTGATAGAAACTTTTTAGAAGATATAGTTATAGAGAGTTAAATAGAAAAGTTTTTTTAAATATGTCTCTTGAAGTTTGAGACTGGAGACTTAAATGATGCTAACATTTGCAAAAAGTAGAAAGTTATAATTTTCTCAAAGTGGTAGTAAATTTGAATTTGGTTCTGTTTGTATTTAAAGTTAAAAGTTAAAAAGTATTGAAATGAAAATATCCAGTAAGTAGCTTGAGAAACCAAGTGAAGATAAAGAGATTTCTTGGCCAGGCATGGTGGCTCACACCTGTAATCCCAGCACTTTGGGAGGCTGAAGCAGGAGGATAGTTTGAGGCCAGGAGTTTGAGACCAGCCTGAACAACATAGCAAGACCCTGTCTCTAGATAGGACAAGAAAAAATTAGCTGGGTGTGGTGGCACATACCTGTAGGCCTACCTACTCAGGAAGCTGAGGGACGAGGATTGCTTGAACCCAGGAGTTCAAGGCTGCAGAAAGTCTTGATCATGCCACTGCACTCCACACTGGGTGACACAGAGAGACCCTGTCTCTAAAAAAATAAATAAATAAAAGAGAGAGATTTCTCAGCCCCTAGGATATATATCTGTTAATTGTATAGCAAGAAATCATTATAAATGAAGCCATGAGACCTAATATCACCTTGGAGAGGATGAAAAGAAAAGAATGATCTCTAAGGACTCAGTCTAGGAATATTACTGACTTTACTGGCACACAGAAATCATTGTGTATTACATACAAGAAGTCTTTCAATTTCTGCTACAACATATTACTAGAAACCTCATCATGAACATAATCTCCCACAATTGCAACTGGAAATACCTAAAAACTCAACATAAAAATTTTCATGATTTAGAATCAAATCAAGCAATAAATAATAAAAACAATGATACAAAAACCACAATCATTTCAATTGTAAAAGTATTTTTTGAATCATAAAATTTTAGCTGGAAATTTATTAATATAACTTAATCCAAACTCTTAATTAGTAAATAACAAAATTTAACCCTCATGGATAGATTGTTTCCAAAGATGGTCTGAACTATCCCATCCATCTTTACACACCCTTTTGCAATTTGTCACCCCTCATATCAAGAAATAGAATGTGTTTTCCTTCCCCTTGAATTTTGTCTGCCCTGTGAATTATGTTGACCAAAAGAATGTGGTGGAAATATTGTTGTATGTCTTTTGGACCTGGGCTTTAAGAGACCTTGAAACATCCATTTATGCTTGGGACCTAGCTGCCATGTTATAAGAAAACTGGTTAAGCCCATATGGAGGAAAATAGGATCTCTCAACAGCCAGTAAGTGAGTATAACTAACATGGACAGCCGTGTCAGCTAAAGCCCCAGCTGAGTGCAATTGTTCAAGTGAGCCCAGGTAAGACCAGCAGAAGAACCACCATGCTGAGCATAGGCTACCCGCAATATTCAGAGAAATATTCAATAATTGTCTAAGCCACTAAGTTTTGGGATGATTTGTTATGCATTATTAGATAGCTGATACAAACCCAGAGACACTGATGTATTTGATTAGTGTTGGAGTCATTAGTAAACCCATTCCACTTGACTCTTTCCACCAACATGCACTGACTATCCCTTGAAATCCATAATGCATTTTACTTCCAGAGGGCCACCATATATTATAAAGCATATCCTACTTATTAAAATATAAGCTAACAACTTTATAAATCTGACATATATAAAACAAATATAACAGGAATATAGAGCATAAAATTCTCGATGTTGCATGTTTTCATACAATCTAGAAGTTCTAAATATTTGTATGATCTTTGATCTATTTCTCTTGAATAACTGAATTTGGAAGTTTGAATTGATATCTTCCTTTATTATTGATAAATTTTTCTTTAGCAAATAATTCTTTCTTTTCAAAAATAGGCTTCCCTGCATCTTAATATTTGAAGCCTTTATGAAAGATTTTCAAGTTTTAGAAAGAAAAAAACTAGGGTCTCTGGTACCCTTTTTTGTGTTTTATTGTGTGCTCTTTCTTGTCCTCTGCTTTCTTTCATTTTTCTTCCACCCTCCCTTCCTCACCTCTTTCCATATATACTTCAAATAGAAAATAAAGAAGAAAATAAGTCACAAAAGAACAGCCAGAAGGATGTGTTCAGCATTCACATGCAAGAGACAGTCATATTCCTCAGCCTTAGAAGAAATGTGTTTATTACAGAGAACACTCAGGCTTTCACTCCATACAAACTCCTTCTAAAACAGTCTTCTGCCTCCTTCTTATAGCCTCCTGAAACCCTCGGCCCAAAAGGCATTCTTTTATGGCAAGTGAGTAAAGTTGTCCATAAATGAAGTACTGATTTTAAAAATAATGCTAAACAGTATAGGGTTAGACATTGCCTAATTCATCACAGTATTATGATAGCTTTCTTCTTCTAGAAAATTCAATGCACACCTAAACATGAAAATAAGTCATTTTATTTGTGACTGAATGCATCTTTGTTCATAATCTCAATTTTCCCTGTGAATGTGTCTGAGCAATGAGCAGGGAAAGAAAAAAAATGATGGGTCCTTAATCTTGTCCATTACACATAACACACAGATAGACAAAAGGCAGAACTCATTATTTACAACTCCAACGGAGAGAAGGCTGCCACATAAGGCCACCGAATTTTGTCCCCAAAGACAGGGTAACAGCAAACTGGTGTGCTACAGGGCAGCTTATATATGGCAATGGGTTGCGGTTAACTGAGTTTCTGGGGGTTTCCCATGGGATTGGCTAAATTTAATAATTCCCTATCTCTAGGGAACAGGGGCTTTACCCAGTCGTCTTGGACCTGGGCCCCCAACAATTAGGGTATTATTACACAGTAGGCCTTGAGTATGAGAGCTTCTTAGGAAAGTGAAGGGAAGAAGAACTGACTGGCCTCCATTCAGACTCCCAAAACTGAATCAAAATGGTATTTTAAGTAAAAAATTATATTACATAGAATCACTACTAATTTTCTTAACCGTGTCCTGATTGATGTAATTCAAACTATATATAATAAGTGCTCTGTTTTTCTTATTTTTCATTTTCCTAGGTTGCAATGGATGTGAAGGAAACTTTCTTAACTTTGGGCCATTGGAGAAGAGGCTTCTTGTCGTAGCGTGGCCTCTGCATGTTGCTCTCTGTCCTTGCTGTATCCACAGCTTGGAAAACACCTTGTCTAGTCTTGGTACTGTCACAGACAATTGACTCAAGGTTCTGATGGTGCCAACTCTGAACTTTAACTGTACACTTCCCGTCACCAAACTCTGTTAAGTCCTGGGTTCTGGGGCACTTATCTTGTATAAGTTGTCGGGCAATGGTTCTCAAACTTGACTTTACATTAACATCACCAGGGGTATTTTTAATAATGTCCTGACCCCATCTAAGACAATAAAATTAGAATCTCTTTGTAGAGTGGGGCCTATGATTTTAAAGTGCATACAGGATTGACATCATTGCACTTAGGTGGCTCTGACAGAAACAGGGTGCATGTCTCTCAGCTGACATCCCCTTCTCTAGGCTCCATAGGTACATGTTCAGATTTTCTCTCTACCTTGCCAGAGTCAATAGAAACTGAGAGAGAGAGCAGATGGAAAGGGATAGCATGTGCATCATCTTATCATGTAAGCCTTCTGGCTACAATTTCAACTTATCTGTGAGTGGAGAGAGGGGAGCTGATCAAGAAGGAATTCCTCCTTGAGCTTTCATGCCTGCCTCAGGGAATGCACATTTCCCTTGGCCCACATCAACTGGTGTACCTGGAAGCTACCATTCTCAACCCAAATCTCCTTCCATTCAAGCCAGATTAAAGTTCCTAACAGACATCTCGTAATCTTAACAATCAAGACATGACACCCTACAAGGTTTCATTAAGAAGCCTGAGTATCTCCATCCACCAAGAGACTATTGGAATTGATCCCCCTAAAATTTAGTATCTAAATTTCAGTACTAGGTTGCATTGCAGTGATGAGAGTAAAAACCTTTGCCTGTTCCCTATCTTAAGGGGAAAACATTCAATCTTTCATCATTAAGTATCATGTTGGCTGTAGTGTTTTTTTAATAGATGTTCTTTACTGAGTTGGGAATGTTCTCCTCTATTCCTAGTTTTCTGAGAGTTTGTGTTTTTTAAAGATACTTTAATAAATTTCTTTTAGTATATGTACATAAGATATATGTAGCTTTTTTCATCTTTGGTAATGGGAAAGCCTTATGATATTTACAAGTGGGAATATTTACTTATGACATTATTTCTCAGCTTCCTAAAAGTTTGTCTCCCAAAAACTTTACCTATATTTATCCTGTTGATATCTAATGTTTCCCATTTGTTTTAAAATACTTTCACCTTCAGATGGTTCTTATTAATATGCATAGATGTTACCTAAGATGACAAATGTATGAATCAACTAGTGTCATCAAATGCATGATCATGGCTTTATTGATTAGCATAGACAGATCTTGAAAGAAAAAAAAAGATACTGGAAAGGTAATCATTGATGATAGAGATTGGAGATAATTGTAGAGGAAAATGAGAGAAACACAGGTTGAGTATCCCTTATTCAAAACACTTGGGACCAGAGTGTTTTACATTTTGAATTTTTTTGGATTTCAAAATATTTGCATTATGCTTACCAGTTTGACATCCTTAATCTGAAAATCTAAAATTCAAAATGTTCTAATGAGCATTTCCTTTGAGTATCAGATCACAGCTTTAAAAATTTCAGATTTTGAAGCATTACACATGTCAGATTTTTGGATTTGGCATTCTCAACCTATATTTTGATATTACCCAAGTCCTGAAAAAGAAGGCTTGAAAGGGAGAGAAGTGCTGAGTGAAGAAGTCAGCAGGGAGAAATGCACTATTCAGGTGCTCTCTGGCTTTCCCTGGGCCATCTGCATTCAAGTCTTCTCTGGGTACCTCTAGACTGCACAACACAGGCACAAGAAACTGTAGTTACATATGTTTATATCTATTTCTTTATATTAAATATTTTAAGTCTTTATTTTTATTCATGTCTAACAAGCTAGCCCTTTCTAATTGTCTTTTTCTGTTTCATTTTCCACCCTAAGTATATTTTCCCTTTTAATATCACTTTGCAATATAGCATGAATTTTAAAAATTCCAGGGCAGCTATACCATCACAACATATTAAAGAAAAGGTGTCTCCAGGACCCAACCATGTGGCCTAATTGTATAAGCAACAATAGATTGAATGTATTAAATATTTTGATCCTAGCTCATTTGGCAATGCTCCTGTAAATTCAGCCCAAATCTCCTAGAGAGTAATGCATGCTAATGACACCAAAGAGGGGGAGGCTGAATGAAAATAAGTGCTATAAATACTGGATGCTTGTGATTAAACATGCTGAGATATGCCAAGAAGATTTAAGTCCCACTAATTATCAGGAGCTTGGACCAAATAAGATATTTGTTCAGTTACAGCTTGCCTCAGAGAGCAATTTGATATTATACAGAGTTCAATAGCTTTAAAAATAGATATGTCTGGGCACTAATGACTCACGTAATATTTTGTTGGATAAACTCCCATTCGTTTCTTGATTCAGATACAGATAATAACCACCTGGAATTAATAATTTGGTATTCAGTAAAGTTGTACTATTTGTTTGTGTTTTTTAAAAATAGTTTACTTCTATGTAGTCTCTCTAGCCTAATCACAGAAGTAGAATTTCATACGTTAATTAGCAAGAAAGAAGACATCTTAAAATGGCTCTATATATCAAGAAGGAAGACCATGTTAGTGTAATATCTGCAGAAAAACCTCCTTGTATGTGACGTATAATGATGTTTGAGGGCTCAAAGAAGAATATTTAGCAGACTTTGGAACTCACAGTAAAAGTCTGACAGGAAGATATAATGAAGAATATTGACGGCAGCTGAGGGGAAAAAGGATATAATGAACAGAGTAAGAAAAGTTTTACTTCCTGTACAAATCCATTAAGAATAAATATGAACTTTTCAGGTACATCACAGCTTGGGTGCTGAAGATCAACAAACGTTTCCCATGCTGCCTCCCCACCTCATAACCCTTACAGAACTGGGATCAAAGAAGTCTGCACCACTTCACTGCTTGCTCTCCAAGCATACCATTGTGAATTTATTTACACCATAAGTTAGCTTTATAGAAATGGACATATTTTCATAAGGCCATGCTACTAAAATAATGCTAACAAAATCTGTATATTTAATAAACAGGTATATTTACCACCTACTATGAAGAAAGTACCATACTATGAGCAAAGGATTATTTTTATATAATTGACCTGGCCCCTACCCTCAAGGAGCTTATAATATAGTAAGAGGAGAGGAACTACAGACACAAAATAATATAAATATCTCAATAGTAGATACACAAATATATGTACATACGTACATACATAAGAGGATTTCAATAGGAAAAGAAAATTATATTCTCCCAATACCTCTAAGTGAATGAATTAATAAGCAGTGCTACAAGTCATTTTTATTTAATCACCAAAGTACAGTGATAAACTATCTTCTGTCTTCCAGGCTTTGTTTGACTGGAAAATAAACCAAAACAAGAGTATCCAATAGCCTATAGCACAATCCACGGGTCGGTTATCACTATGGTATCCTCACGAAAACTGCCTTTTGATAAATAATTTGTGCTGTCAACTCTTAAGACAGAGACTGATTTGCTGGGACAAAGCCGGTTCCACAGCCAGAGCTACCCTCTAAGAATTGGGTTTCTTAGCAAACCTATTTCCTGTACAACTTGAAATACCATTATCCCTTTTCACCAGGTGGTTTACATACCGGATTTACAGCTCTGAGACATCAGGCATAAATTTTAAATTTTGCATAGTAACATTATTTACCATTCTCAAGGTCTGAGAAGCATAAGAGGCACTAAAAGGAAAAGACATCAGTTTGAAAAGAGCCCCTATCAGAGCAACATGGATTCTGTTAAAATTGAAGCAAGAACAAACATCAAATTTACGGTGAAGCTTGTATGGAAGAATGGTGAAATCACTGATGCCTTATGAAAACTTTATGGGGACAATGTCTCCCCAGTCAGCAATTTACAAATGGATAACTCATTTTAAGAAGGCACAAGACAATGTTGAAGATTAAGCCTGTAGTGGCAGACCATCCACATCAATTTGTGAGGAAAAAAATCACCTTGTTCATGCCCTAACTGAAGAGGACCCACAGTTAACAACAGAAACAATAGCAAACACCATAGACGTCTCAACTGACTTAGCTTTCACAATTCTGACTGAAAAATTAAAGTTGAACAAACTTTCCACTTTAATAAGTACCAAAACACAGGTCAGCTGCAGAACAGAACTTTCAAAGGAAACAGTAATTTAAACAAGTGGGATCAAGATCCTGAAGCATTTCTTTGAAGAACTATAATAGGAGATGAAACATGTTTTACCAGTGAGATCCTGAACACAAAACACCATTAAAGCAATGGCTACCAAGAGATGGAAGTGGTCCAGTCAAAGCAAAAGTGGACCAGTCAAGAGCAAAAGTTATGGCAACAGTTTTCTCAGATACTCAAGACATTTTGCTTGTTGACTTTCTAGAGGGCCAAAGAACACTAACATCTGATTATTATGAAAATATTTTGAGAAAGTCAGCCAAAGCATTAGCAGAAAAATACATGGAAAAGCTTCACCAGAGAGTCCTTCTGCACCACAACAACACTCCTGCTCATTCTTCTCATCAAAAAAGGGCAATTTTATGAGAGTTTTAATGGGAAATCATTAGGCATCCATCTCACAGTCCTGATTTGACTTCTTCTGACTTCTTTTTGTTTCATAATGTTAAAAAATCTGCTAATAGCACCCATCTTCCTTCAGTTAATACTGTGAAAAGACCACACTGACATATTTAAATTCCCAGGACTCTCTGTTCTTTAAGGATGGACTAAATGGCTGGTATCATTGCTTACAAAAGTATCTTAACCTTGATAGAACTTATGTTGGAAAATAAAGTTTATTTTTTAATATTTATCTTTTAGTTCCATTTTTCCACAAAGTTTTTACAGTTCCCTATTAACAATTACAAAATAAATAAATAGTAATAACTATCATATGTGTGGCACTTACTTTATGGTAGGCACTTTACTAAGCATTTTACCTATATTAGCTCACTCAGTTTTCATTACAAATTTATGAAGTAGGTGTCAGAATCATCTCCATTTTTTAGGGGAGAAAACTGAGAGAAAATTTTGCTTAGTTAACTCAAGTTGAACAGCTGGTAAATGGCAAATACAGATTTTGAACTTGGAAAGACTGGCTTGAGCTAGCAATGTATGACAGTCTCTATCCTAGACATGGTCTATGGATTTATAACAAAAGATATTGAATTATTAAAAATTTTTCTGTTGTAACTTATACACTGATTACAACACGTCATTGCTTCTTACCTGTGGTTTTGGATTTCTCCATGGCTGTCAAGTATGATAAAGGGACCAGAATGCACACATTGATTTTAGCTGGTGGGGTTCTGGTAGTAATTGTTAGAGGAATGGGATAAGAACCTCAAAATACTAAGTGTTTTATAGCTTTAAGTCAAGATGTTTTCAGGAAAGCAACAATCAAACAAGCTGGACTTAGGTTATTGACCTGCCAGGTTATCTTGCAGTAAAGAAATTTCTTTGGGGCTTCTTGAAACTTTTAAGACTTCTCTGGTATTTCAATAGATGGTTCTATGAAGTAGTATTATCATAATTTCAAAGCTTACGTAACAGCTAGTAACTAAGAAAAAATTATGCAATTAAGTGAAAGTAAAATTATTGATGCAGATAAGGCAATATGAGCCTTTAGAAGTCATTAAATTGTACATCAATTAACTAAAGATGACTCTCTAGGCATATTTATTTGAAATGTTTTTTCCAGGCGGTTAGAAATTTAAAACAAAATACTTGAAACTGTGAACTAAAATAAAATCTTAATCTTCTTCCCCACCCCACCCCCCGACTGAATGGATCCCCTCTTGGCCAAGGTGATATCCTAAAATTAAATTGCCTGCCACAAGGAGGGAGGTCAGACAGGCTTCATCATGCCCCCTTCCCTTCTTGGAGACACCCTTTATAATTCATTAATAGGCCTAAGGCTATGCGAGACAAACCTGCAGGTCCTCAATTTATACAACCAATATATGTCTGATGGCTTGCGTCTGATCAACAGACCCCCTTATCTTAAAACATTCCCAGCCTTTAGACAAAGCTTCATGTCTTTAACCAATTACAAGTCAAAGAATCTTTAAACCTATCTATAACCTGTAAGCCCCTACTTCAAGATGGCCCATCCTTTTGGGCCAAACCAATGTATGCCTTCCATGTATTGATTTATGGCTTTACCTGTAACCCCTGTCTCCCTGAAATATATAAAACCAAACTGTAACCCAACCACAGTGCATCCACTTGCTCTTGGCTTCTTGGATGTGGCTTCAGGTCGTAGTCCTCAAATTTGGCTCAGAGTAAACTTCTTTAAATTATTTTACAACGTTTGGCTTCTTTACCATCAACAAAACATTAAAACGTCAAGGAGCTTTTGATTTATTTGAATGACAGTTTTCTGCACTTTAAAATTCTCCATACTGTACTGAGAATTTTTCAGTTATTCTGATTAGATTAAACGCTCCTATCCATAGAGACCCAACAGTTACACAAATGCATAAATATAGCTTAAATTTCCAGATGTTGTGATGATAACAAAGTCTTTTCAGGTTTTGATAATAGGGTTCAAAATATAGGTGACACACAGATGTGAAAGAAAAATGTCTACCAAAAACATGGATATTATATTCCTCTCTAAAAGTAAATTGATAAGATTAACACACAGTGGAGGCATGAAGTCATCTTAAAAACCGGAAAAGCTCTTAATCCTTCCAGATTTGACATTACAATAAATGTACTTTTGTAATTGTTATTTTGAAAATACAGTTGCTTTCTTAAGGTAAATTCTGTAAATGAAGAGATCCTTTTGTATCTCAAGCTTCCTGAAAGTGGGGAGAGCTCAAGTTTGGGAGAATGAGAATACAGTGTGTATCATCTGCCTGACAGAGAAAGAAGAATTTGGAGGATGGAGGGCAGATTGGAAAAAAAGAGGCAAGGAACAGGAAGTGAAGAAGGAAGAAAGAAGAGCACATGGAGGATATGAGATCAGCCTGGAAAGGAAGATCCAGGGAGAAAACCATGGTGACAATTTGACTAATTCTGGGAGACCAGGGTGTCAAATAGAGGTTTCTTCAAGTAGTTTTCTATGTGGCATGTGACAGATATACCAGTGCGAGGCCTCCTTTGGACACCCAATGCCTCCATAAAATCTACCTGATATAATCATTAAAGTAGGAATGTGCATATATGTGTAAAAATTTATGAAGGACAGATTACAGCATCTAAATAAATTCATTAAGGAGAAGAAAACATTAGGGAAGAAGCAGGAATACAATGTCAGAGGAATCTAAAGGAATAACTGTCCTCTGGGAATGTACAGAAATCTCCGGGGAGGCTGTGAACTTCAAGGAGCTCTAGAATTAGGAATTTAAAAGGTAATTTACCTAGATCTCAAGGGGCAGGGATTTTATAGCTGACATTTCTGTTGTATTATTGTGTTTAAAGAAAAATTCTTCTGAAGGGAAGGAGATAGGCTTGAGCAGCAATAAAAGTGTAGGAATAGGAAATTCACAGAGGAGAATGTTAACAGTGCTCATTCACACACTGCAGGGAAGAGAGTGTCTTGGCTGAGAACCAAACAACTCAGTTCCTGATGCCCTCTGTGAGACAGATGCATTCAGCTGCTATAAACCCATGCTATTAAATAAGTCCTTTCACTATCCATTTTTGTTCTATTCCATGTTTAGCAATATGGAATATAATACTCTGAATATAGTCTGAATATATATTCTGATTATAATTTGGCATATTCGCTTGTTACATTGGTAATTATATTACTTAGTAAAAAATTAATAAAGTGACTTTTATGTTAGACATCATCTTTATGAGTTTGGTTAATGGGACTCTATCAGCGAGATGGATATATCTCAACGCTAAAAAATCAAATTTACTGACATGCAAAGATGAAGACCAGACCCTGGACCATGCCAAATATGTATCTTGGTGTGTAAAATGTTAAATCTCTTAGAAAAAAAAGCCAAGTTAGCTTTTCTTAATGATAACCAATGGTTCTCAGTACAGAACTTTTACTTGAGTATCTTTGCAATCTATTCTAATTAGCTTAATCCACTGCAGTTTAGATTGTAGTTTAGACAAACTAATAATACATAGACACAACTACACACATATATAGCATGCATAGTGGAATATATTTTTGCTAGTAAAACTTCTATATTTTATAAAGACCTAGTGAGTCAGTTAAAATTGTAGTCATTATTATTGCACTGTGTTTTAAAATGATTATGTGATAAAACCTATTTAGAACATATTAATTCATGTTCAGGTAGGAGAAGGGCAGATGCTCTGTGAGCCTGCAATGAGAGGCGTGGGCCCCTCTCAATGAGGTTAGCAGAGGCGGACAGCTGTGGGGTGCACAAGATGCTCACCATCCTCTCAGCAGTGACAGTGGTCTCTGTCCTTTGGGGACACAAAACTGCCCAGATTCCCAGCTCCTATCCTGGCCCAGCTGCAGCAGAAGTGGTGGAGGGAGCTCAACCTACCGTGTGCAGGGTGACCAGACCGGCTGTGGGCTGCAGCTGATACGCTCTGGCAGGGAGGTGCAGTTGTGCCAGGTATTTGCCTCCAGGTAGGGTAGACTCTTCACAGAAGAGACAGGCAGCTTGGGGAGAGGACTGCTCGTCCCACCTTCCCTTAGGGGAGGGAGTAGTTTTCGTCTTTGGGGCATATGAAACCACTTGCTGCTGCTTTTTAGAGGGAAAGGAGTGAGCCCCATGTTCCATGAAAGCGTGGGCATGATAGGCACACTGTCAGAGGTGGGGCAGCTGCTCCCAATTGTTCCAACTTAATTGTCCCCTGCGGAACTCTTGCTAGTCCCAAGTGGAAACAGCCATGGCTGCCTTGGCAGCAGTGGGTAGGGGAGAGGAGGAGGAGAAGAAGGCCCCAAATGGTAGGGAAATGGTGCCCTGCTCTCTTTTGTCCTAAGGGGCCCTCTGGCATGCCATACTCTCCTCTTAGCTATAAGAAGAGGTCTGCCCGGAATGCCCAAGCTCTGGGAGACCCACAGTTCCCCCAGGACTCACTGGTCCCCCAAGGCTGCTGAGTTCTGCTAGGGAGTGTTGCTTCCGGCTGCAACAAAGTAGAAACCCAGGGGCTGAAATTCCCAGGTTGGTACAGCTGCAAAATCACTGCCTGTTTATGATGGGAGAGAAATTAGCTGCACCCTCTGTGCAGAAACTCACATGGTAAACAGAGTACTATCAGTGGTGTACCCCCCTTGCAGGTCATCCCAGAGATCACCCTCAACAAAAGCTCATGCTTGGGAGCAGAAGCAGCTACGTCCATAGCATTGGGTGGTTGGAGGAGCGGAGGTCCCCATCTCCATGTCCCTTCCTGAACTGCCCCACCTTAAACTCCCAGTGTGGAATCTTGGACCCGTGACCCAAGACAGTGAGGCCTCTTCCAGGCTAGCACTGCAGGCAAGATGCTGGGTAGAGTGCCATCTGCTGTCGTCTCAGTCTCACTGCAGCTTGCAGCAGGGCAGCGGGGATTGTCCTAGTAGTAGGTAGGCTTGAACTCCTCGGTCCCTCCTCAGCTGGACAGGGCTGCAGCTACATCAGCCTGAACTCAGCCTAAGAGTAGGATGCTGCCCAGTTTTAAACTCCCAACCTGGCACCCTGGGCCTGTGGCCAGAGAGGGCAGGGTCCTTCTTAAGCAGGCTGCACTGGCAGGAAACTATGGGGAGTGCAGTTTACTGGAGACACTCTCCCACAGCAGCCAGCTGCAGGATGGTGGGCACCATCCCAGATGTGTGCTGGAAAGTCTGGTTTCCCTGCCCCTCCTCAGCCAGGCAGGGGCTACAGCTGCATCAAGCACAAACTCAGCCCAAGAGAGGGACACTTCTCAGTGTCAAACTCACAAAATGGCATTTTGGACCTGTGACTGGAAAGACTGGGGCCTCACCCAAGCAGGCAACATGAGTGAGAAACTGGAAGATGCTTCCCGTCCATGTCAAAGTCTCACCACAGCCCACAGCAGGGCAGTGGAGACCTTCGCAGGTGCGCATGGGAGTGCCTGGGCTCCTCTGTCCCTCCTTGGAGCCATGCAGTGGCTGCAGGTGTGCCACAGTTCCCCAGTATCTGGGCTCTCAGAATGGTGCCTGGCTCAAGCTGCTCTAGGCTTAGATGCCTGGGGGATTCCATGTGGGTTCCCTTTCTGGAACAGTATCGCTTTGCAATTTCCAAGCAGCTCCCTATGTTAGGCCCAAGAAGACCTGCATGGATTGAGGGGTTCTCTTGTAGCCAAGATCATAAAAGCTTTTCTCAGAGAATGGGGCACTGGGGACTTCTTTCTTACTCTTTCATCACATCCAGGAGTTTCTCCCAGCTGTTAGCCAGTCCCCAGCCAAGCAAGTTGCCCCAAACCCTCTCCTTGCCCACTTTTGGTGATTCCTGTCACTTCCCTGGTGAATCCTAGCATCTTTCCTAGATGATATGTTTGAAATGTGAGACTGTTTACTATTCGGGTTCCTCTTTATGGAGGAGACACATACCACTTGTGTCTAGTAGGCCACCTTGATCCTATCTCTGAAATTCTATTCTTATCTGGTTACTCTCCTGCCTAAATCTCTCAGTTGTTTCACTCCTTTGGAAAGAGTTAACACTGCATCACAATACAGAGGTTGGGGCTTTGCTTTCTTTTACAGGCTTTATTCTCTATAAATCCCCATTAGCCTTTCTGGGCTCTGGCCATATGGAAATTTCTGGACTTAACTGAATTCAAAATACATTTTCTTTGCTCACATTATTTCTGCTGTTTGGAGTTCCTTTTCCCTCCTATCTGGCCATTTCCTATATTTCTTCAATACCACATTTGAAATGATACTCCTCAAAGAAAACTGAAGAATTTGAAATAATGAGGAACATAAGCTTTAGTATCTAATAGTCAAAATAGGTGAAAATAAGGAGAAAGAAAGAATGATTTTATTTTAAGATAGTAAAATGGGGACAACCATATTTTTTGCTTATTTATTTGTTTAATGAATCCTTTAGGAATATAAAGCAGCAAATTTGATCTAACTATTTTAAGAACAGAATGGAAAAATTAGAGGTTGATTTGATATAATATGTGAGAAAATTATACCATAGTTATGTTTTAAAATGATGATTATTATATTTTAAAGATACATGCTACAGTATTTATGGATGATTAAAAATGATTTTAAAAACCCTAAGATTCACATCAAAGTAATCCAGAAGAATAATGGAAGTCGTTATAGGTAGGGAAGGTAATGAACTGAGAATAGTTTAAACTGAGAAATAAGTATATGGTGGTATAGGATAGTATTGTCTATTTACCTGTGTTCTACATTTTTTTCACAATAAGAAAGCTTTTTTAGGACACTGAAAAGCAGTAATAATAACAAGGTAGAAGAATAAGATGAGGAAGTGCTTAGTATAAAGAAATTGGTAGGTGTCTGGTGTGCAGAGATAATAAGATATATACATAAAGTTTACAAGGCAGAATTTTAATAGGTACAAGACACCTCTAAGGAAAGAGGTTTAAAAAAATAAAGTTGATGCAAAACTTTATAAAAAGTCTTATAATAAGTAAGCACTAAACAAAACAAAATAAAAACTCAGATAACAGTGTGTGTTTGTGTGTGTGTGTTTGAAGGTGGGATAGGGATGAAGAAGAGTCCAATATGCTGAAAAGAAAAAAGAAAAAAAACTCAGTGTATTCCATTGGCCTTGGAGTCCTGCAGAACCGTTTCTCACTACAGAGGAAAAAAAGTGTCCTGATCCCTGGAGTTGAAGCCTGATGCTGTGCGTCTTGCCTTAGAACAGCCCCGCTGCCTCATCTCACAAGATGTCCCTGGGCACATCACTCTAAAAATATAAAAAATCCTAGAACTGAATTCTTCTGCTGAAAGATTTGCTCACGGCAATTTTCATAATTGGCTCCTCAGATGTTCCTTTGGCACTGAAGCATCTTTTAGATTGTAGAGCACTTATACAATGCACATAATTGACATGTACTGACTGATATTCACTGAGACTCTAGATGGAATGACAAAAGTAACACCTTTACCCAACCCCCCAACCCCGGCCTCAATATGGCATGCTTTGGAGAACACAATATTAACAGAGCCATTCCTTACTTGTGATTATTGATTTTATCTAATTTTTATACTGTCACTCATGATAGATACAGTTAATTTTTGCTGTTCTGTATGTATATTGGATATTGTCATTTATATCATTAATCATGCACAACATTGTCATAAGAACAGAAATGCCTTTTCTTAGACATTTCATTCTAAAATATAATTATCCAGACATCCTGCTGTTAATGGCATTGAATCCTAATTACTTCAAAATGAAGCCATTTTTCATAAACTTAGAGCCTGCATCACACATGTTTATAGCAAGTAGATGGGACAATATTATAAAATTTATTATATAGAGTAAGGCTTATTTTTTAGAAGTTGATTCAACTGCTCAGTTCCTTGAGTATTGCTTTTGTCCAACCTCATTAACATATGGTAAAGTTTACTGGTTTTTGTTTAGTCTAATGAATAATAGTAGAAATTGTCCCTCACTGAAAACTGACATTCAGAACTACTTGGCAAACTACTCAGTTAATGACAAATGCCCTCATAACACAAACTGGACCACCAGTAAAATGATATCTTCCATTATGATTATTTTTCTGAATCTAATGAAAGATAAATTATGTCATAGAAGTGTACTAACAGATTATTTCTCAAATAACTTGTGATCTAATCATAGGACTTATAATCTAATAATCATACATTACATTTCCATGGTGCTTTATACTTTTCAGTGTTTTCACATCCACTATCATATTTGATGTTAAATATCTTATTCATATGGTATTTGCCTATTTAAAGTTCTTCTCACATTACCAACACTAGCAAAATCTCCACACATTCCTTATCAATTACTAATGAATTTAGTACTCTGAAACTGTCTCCTTTTGCCTATTCTCTTCCTTTTATTTTTAAAGAATTATTTATCCTTCTGGCTTGTTTTCCTAGCTTTCTTAAAATTTATCAACATCTGCATTTTTGCCAATTCAGGGCCCTTTCGCCCTACCAAGAAGGTATTCATTTGGTTCGTTTCAAATCTTTCAGTCACTCATAAATTGGAATTTTGCATTAATTTTGAGGAGCCACTTCAATAAGTATATATTCCAAATAATTCCTATCCTTTCTTGCTCTGTTGTCGAATTCATTAATACCATATTCTAGTCTATTCATTTGTGTAAAGCTACTCTGACGTTACATTGTGAAAACTAGTTTTCCGTCTTAATAGTTAATGTCTATTTTATTATTCCTTACATATGATTTAACTGTGTTGTACTTTTCTGGTTTTCAAACATCTCTCTTTGGGACATGGAGAAATAGACACTTTCCTAATTTGGTAAAGGAATGAAAAAAGGTACAAACACTTTGGAACATCATTTGTCAACATATGTTAAGACCTTTTGGTGTATTCACTTCAAAGAGATAGCCCATAATGCAAACAAAAATTTAAGCATCAAAAGGTTCATCATATCATTACTTTTAATAGAGAAAATTTAAAAAAAAACCCATATATCTGTACCTCCATAGTATTCAGAAATAAAAAATAAATAAAATGACAGGGAGACAAAAAAAAATAACCCCCCTACACACATATACTATGTACAAAATTGAAAAAGTAAATTATGTTATAGCCCCACAGTGGACATAATCTCTCCAAAGCAGTGTGGTTCCATTTTTTGCTGTAACTTTTGTTATTTCTTATTATTGTCCTTATTGTTTCCATTGACGCCACCAATAATACTTCAAGGTCTCCATTTGGCCTTCCCAGTGTTCATGGTTTTTAATGTGCAGAAGAGCCTAAAGAAATGAGTTGAGTAGCATTCAAGCTCCCCACCATTACATTTGATTACATAGCTCATCCCTCTCATCTTGTACTCCTGCCCTACCAAGTCACAGAGCTAGGTAAAATAGTAGCACTGAGATCGTCATTGTCACTCTACCTGATAAATATTTCAAGCCAGATGTATTTGCTGAGGATTTATCTGATACAGGTAAAGGTATCATATAACTAGTCTCTTTTTTGTCTATTTTCTTATACTTCATGGCCCTAAAATGGTTATTATTAAATTCATTTTTAATACCCTTCTGCTGATATTTCACCATTGAGGAAGTGGTAGATGTTTGTAGGACTAAGACACACAGACATATGGAAGTTTGTGAGGCTGAGCATATCAGATTTCACAGTTTATGGGCTTTAGACTCATACTGCCTATATGTTCAATTTTCCAGCCCAGCATGGTCTTCAATGAAGCTATTTAAAGTTATGCTCATAAAGAGTTTTATTTTGTATTGAAAAGAAGGAAATGCTTATAAGGAAATGTTAGGGGAGAAAAGAGGAACACAAAATTGAAATGCAGTTTGATCTCAGCTACATAAGATAATATGCCTAGATGTAAAGTTGTATACTAACATAGATTTCCCCTCCATGTGACAATCTATCTCTAAGAATTAAAATGTTGCATGGGAAAGCTTTTTAAATCTATGCAAGTCACTAATACCTACAAGTTAAAAAGTAATATACATTTCTATTAAAGACTCCATTTCTCCCAACCCTCTTCCTTCACACATGTGCGCGCACACGCGCGCGCACACACACACACACACACACGCACACACAGCATATGTTTTGAGACTCAAGGAATGACTGTGATTATTAACGGAAGAGCACATAAGTTGACAGAGGCAGACTCAGGAGTGGTCCCCAGCCTTGTTGGCACCAGAGATCAGTTTCATGGAAGACAATTTTTCCCCACACTGAGGGTGGGGCGGAGGGGTGGGTTTTGTGGGTGGGAGAAGGTGGCGCAGAGCTCAGGTGGTGAAACATGGCCCATTCCTAACAGGCCACGGACTGGTACTGGGCTGCTGCCGGGGGTTCGGGGATCGCAGTTAACTGTACAGAAATTCTGAGTGGTTAACACTGGGTAGTGAGACAGAGTAACTTTTCTTTATGCATTGATGATGCTTTCTGTGATAAATGTATAATTTATTTGCAATCAGAAAAAAATAAGTATTTACAAATTGCTTTTTAAAATATATTTTTAGCAGAGCATTTATGTTTAAAACAAATTGATGGAATCTGATAGCTCAGATTCTGATATCTCAGTTTTTGATCTTATTAATGTTGAAATACAACAAAACTAACTTTTGTGATGGTATGCATTGATAGTATCTAATCTTCCTCTTCTACTTGACAGCCTGAAAGCTGGCCACTAAGTCAGTCGTAACATTCCAAAGGGCATAGATTTCATGAGAAAAATTTTCTTAGCTGGCGGAAGACATAATGATAATAATAACAACAGTATATACCAAGTGCTCATTTGTAAAGGTACTCCTCATTTTTATAATGTGAATTAATGCATGGAATCTTCAAATCCCTATGATCCTCCTTTTGTTTCCTAATAAAAAACAATCTGAGACTCTAAGAGATTAAATAAGAGGTTAAAAACCTGCCCAAATTCACCCTCGAACAAATGGTAGAGCCCATAATTGAGGCCAAGTGAACCAATTCCAGAATCCACTCTATTAATCTTATGCTTCAATAAATATTACATAATTCGATTGGCAGTGGGAACTCCATAATCCATTTTCACTTGATTTCTAATAAAGTTTAAAACTTTCTTAGCACAGTTTCTGGCACATCACAAGCTCTCAATAAAGAAATAGAAATATTTCTAATATCATTATATCATACTATCATCTTTTATCATTTAATGTCTTTACATTCTTTTTTATTTATTTTGTATGTAGAGAATTCTCAGGTATCTTTTACTCTACATATTTTTTGCATTTCTCTTTTTAATTTTTGAGATCCCTAATTCATCGGCTTTATCAGTGCTTTCATTATATAATTTCTTAACTTCTTATCTTCCATTATTTCTAGGATCATCATCTGCATAAATGGTAGTGTAACAAAGAGGCACCAACTTTGCAGGAATCCAAAACCTAGGAGAATGCTTATAGGACCTTATCATTTACAATGTTAGAGATATGTGATGTTGTCTAGAATCTACGATTAAATTACTCAACGGATATTTTGTGTGTCATTCTGGATTAAGAATGTGAATTTCCATTTCTTAATAAATTCCTTAATATCATTCATCTTTTTACATCATAGTTGTATTTTTCTAGCATATTCATAGTATTTGTCACTTGTCCTGCTTTGTTTCCTTAGTACTTCATTCACTCATTCATTCATCTGCATTTATCATCTAGAATACGTTAAACAGTGTGCCAGACCCTAGAATTCAGAAATTGAAGACATGGCTTTAGTTTTCAAACATTATAGTTGTTAGAGAAAATAAACAACAACCAGGAAAATCAATTACAACATCATGCAGTAAATACCCTTTTAGAACTAGGACAATCTTCTATGGAAAGGACACCTAATGGGCTTTGAGGGTTGGGGGAGAGATGATGAGAAAAATGATGCCAGAAAATGTTTCCTCAAAAAGCAGATAGTAAGAGGCTGTTTGAAAGTGCTGGAATCAGCTAAAGACCAGTATAGGTGTGGATGTGATTACATATGCATGTATGAGCATATGTTTATCTGTGTGTTTGTGTGTGTGTGTGTGTGTGTGTGTGTGTGTGTGTGTGTATTCACATTGTAGGGAGGGACTGAAGAAAAAGAAAAGCTGGAGAGCTAGGAAGAATTCCCGAAAGATGAGAGAGCTGTTTGGGAAGCAAATTGTTATGCGGCATCACAGTCTGTCCATGCAATTACAGTAACTCAGTAGGGATACAGCAAAGGATGAAGCCAAAATAGATTACATTCATTCACTTTTTCATTTACAAATTCATCCATTCAACAAATTTGTAGTTGGCACCTGCAATATTCCAAGCCTATTTCAGGATTAGAGCATATAATAATCAATGAGGCAGGCTAAATCGATGCCTTAAGGAAATACATATGCTAGTTAGAGAAGCAAATAATAAGCAAAAGCTATATGTAAGATGAAGAAGGACACTGTATGTTATGCAAACTCAATTTAATTTTGTACTGCAGATATGGAGAGCCACTAAATAAGCAAGTGAGTTGTTTGAGTCTGTTTTCATTTAGAAAGGCCGCTCTGGCGTCATTCTGGTTTAGGCTGTGGGCAGGACCAGTTAGTAGGTAGAGCTGCACTATTAGAGGTTTGATGAGCTTCTGAACTGAGGTGAAGAGCAGAGATGGAGATAAATAGATGAAGAAGAGAGAGGATTCAAGGAACATTCCAGCTTTCTGATACGCAATTTTAGGTGAATGGCGGTGGTATCAGAACAGGAAAGATGGAACAAATTGATTGAGAGACCTAGGTGAAGATGAGGAAATTTAATTTTGGACGTGTTGAGTGTGAGATGCTTGTGGAACTTGCAAGTAGAGCTGTCTAGTTGGCAGCTTAATGTGCTTGTCTGAATACCAGGTCTGTGCTGAAAATATAAATTTATGCTTCTTTATCATGAAACGACAGATAAAGGCATGGGATTATATAGAATTATCAAGATAGAATATGCAAAGTAATAAGTAAACAGGGACACTGGCAGAATCTCAGAATCAATATTATTGATTTCTAAAAAAGTGTGCATATCAGAAATATCTGGGAAAGATTTTAAAAACAGTCTCCCAGGGCAACTTCAGACCAGTTAATAAGTATTTCTAGAGGTTATAGATAGAATTTGGCTTAATTTTTTTAAGTTATATTACCTATATAAGTTGATAACTTCTCTTTTTAACAATTAATTTAAGATCTAAACAGCAGGAAAGATCCCACAAAAGATGAGAGAAAGAAAGAAAAACATGATAAAGTGGTATATATCATTGAAATGCAATCAATTGTCTATGTATTCTCTTTCCTGTGTAGATTAGATGCTTTTTGAGGGCAGTATGCTCAGCTTTGATAAGCACTCAGTGACACATGTCGAAGTACTCGCTAAATGTGTCTGGTATATTCCTATTCCATATTTGGCTGCCCACAAACTCTCTGTTACTGGAGACCTAACTGAACCTAAGCTGTTTGTTTCCTCAGTTGAAAGATAACTCTATTCTCCCAGCCAACTAGCCTTAAAGATTGAAATTCTAGGGTCTCACAAATGTATTTATTAAAGATCACAGAACTAATAATTCTTTAAAAGGATCATTTATTTATATTTTCAAATAGAAAATATACTTAAAATTATTTTTCTAAGATCACAAATAAATTAGGGAAATTAAGCTCTCTCTGTGTGACTAATGCAACAGCCCTGTGTATTCCTGGCATCTACACAAAATAATTTAAATTGGCTTAAAACCAAGTTTTACGGATTGCTACTTGAACTCTGTAAATACATCTTTTTATGAATGTTTTCCATTAAAACCCTGCTTTTATTGCCTTGGAGGAAGAAGGCAGTGCATGGTCACCTGTGGAACTCTCTGCACAGTTGAAATCCCTTCCCTGTTGTCCAATCCATCTTCAGGGCTGTTGCATGAGCAGCCATGGTGCAATGCAAACCCTCTTATCCGGCTGCAGCCCCTTGGTCCAAGGGCAGGTATTTGACCTAAGTAGAGATGATTAGTTCATTAGCCCATAGATTTTTGGATAAAGAATAAGGAGAAACCACAATTTTTATTGTATGGGGATGGAATATAAAGTTTTAGGAAATATTATAGTCATATTTTCCATTAAAAGAAAGTCAGTCTCTACCAAGAGAGAACACTGAAGGAAACAAAGAGAAAAAGCAGCCAAACTATAAGTGGATAGGCTCTATCAATCTTTAAACCACTTTCCTATTAGTTCCAAAGACCCAGGTGCATCACTTCCCCTTCTGTATCTTTATCGATCATCTTCTCCCTTGGATTATCTGAGCTATCACCATCCTTTCCAATAGTCTCATCCTTTTGCTTAAGATAATTCAAGCTGGGCTTCTGTGATTTGCCAACTAAAGAGTCCTTACTTGCTCCCTTAAAAAAAAAAAAATTACTATCCTACCTAATATATAAGTATGTGAATTGGTTCTGACAAATTTCTGTCCTGCATTTTCTGCATTTTTTCTGTTGTATGTTAGAGAATATGGCATTGGAACCTATTTTTCCACAATGTGGTGTTATTTCTTTTGTAATGGCTACTGCATTGAAGTTTGTGTGAGGTTAGCTTCTTGGACAGCGGACAAATGGTCATTAGCAGGCCTCTGGAAGATGGATGCCTATTATATAATGTGACATTGAGGCTGTTTTACAGTATTATCATTTAGCACTCTCTTTAATGACTGTTGCTTCACTTATTTATTGATTATACCAGCTGTGGCTTAAAATCTGGGTCTCTGCCTTTAATGCTAGGCTTCTCAGTCTCCACATATCTCAGTCAGTTTATGCTTACAGCACCATTTAATGGGTATTCTTAGGTGGCATTTTTGGCTAAGGCTTTTAATTAAAAGAACATCTTTATGACCTTGAAATTTGAAATTAGGGAGGTTTAATTGCAGTATTTTTATTGCATAATGTTATTTTCTCTTGCAATGTCTTAATCTAATGCTCTAATATTCTGGTTCAAACTGAATTTCTATTTAAACAGCTTGTAGGTAAAAAGTCATTAGATATTTTTGAAAGAAAATAATTTTGACAAATAGAAATTTTTAACACTCAAAAAGGATACATTTTTCCAAGTTACCGATACTATTTGATGAAGCCAGGAAAACAGAAGTGTGAAGAGATCTTATTATACGTTAAAAAACAAGCTTGTAGCGTATGTACTATAATTGAAAACCTTCAAATAAAATTACAAGGCTTTCACGGACTTCACAATTTTAAATATTTTACAAAGTCTATTTTGATATTTCTATTACAATTGCTAAATTAAATATTTCATGATATCCATGGTATTTCATCAATGTTGTTTTGCACATTCTTTTCTAAGAGATTAATTAAGCCAAGAGTCAGCAGAGAGTTTAATAGATACCCCAAAGGGCAGAGAAATTGGAATCAACAGTGGGACCAAAATTTGACACTTAATGGTGTCCCATTTTGAGTGTTAGTTTCTGACATTAAAGTTCTGCAAGCAGGTCTTTGACCAGTGTAAAAGTCAGTTTTCAACAGAAGACTTGCTTTGTACTTCAACAATAGAATTGCAGCTGCACATCATGAATCATTTCATGTTTCCTCGTTTAGCCTGATAAGCAGAAACATCGGTATTACTGCTTACTTCAACTTCCTTCTATCCCAGAAAGTAAAATATCCTATTTGCCATTTGATGCCCGACTCCCACCTTTGCCCTTGATTTCATTTCTTCCTCTCTTTTCAGGAGCCACACCATAAATCTGGGTAATCCATGTCCTTGGGATCTTCAACCTTTTCTTTCTGTTGGTGCTTTGACAGCAGCTATTAAACATTTCAAGTCTCTCCTATCTCTACATTATCAATATATATTTTTTATTTTTCTAATCAGTTTTATCAAGCTACAATAAAATGCACCATTTTAAGTGTACAGTGTGATGCACATTAACAGGACGTAGAACGTTTCCATCACTACAGAAAGTCTCCTCACGCTCTTTTGCAGTCACTATTCCACCTAACCCCACAACCCAAAGCAGCCACTGATCTCCTGTCACTGTAAATTAGTTTTGCCTATACTAAAAATTTTATATTATGTGTATGAAATCACATGCTGTGCCTTGCTTCTTTTGCTCAGCATAATATTTTTGAGATGTGTTCATGTTGTGTTTGTCAATAGTTGGTTTCTCCTTAATTGATAAGTAGTTTTCCATTATGTGGCTATACCAAAATGTGTTTATCCGCTATGAACATTCAGGTTATTTCTAGTTTTTAGTTATTATGAATACATTTTCTATGAATATTCAAATATGTCTTTGTGTGGATATGTGTTTTTATTTTTCTTGGTTAAATACCTAGGAACTGAATTGCTGTGTCACCTCAGTGAACAGGAAACTTTTTAAGAAACTGCCAGTATGTTCCAAAGTAGTTGTACCATTTTACATTTCCACCAACAATGTATGAGAGTCCAGTTGTTCCATATCCTCTCCAACCTTTAGTATTGCCAACCTTTTAAATAAGTGTATGCTACTGTCTCATTATGATTTTAATTTTCATTTCCCAGATGACCAAAGATGTTAAATACCTTTTTAGGCATTTATTGGCCATATTTATATCTTCTTCTGTGAAGTGGCAATATAAATATTTTTGAACACTTTTTAACTGTTTTTTTTGTCTTGCTATCAAGGTGTATGTTTTCTTTATATAGTCTTGATAAAAGTCATTTCTTAAATATACATATTATGAATATTTTCTCCCAATATTGTTCAAATATATATATTTTAATAGTGTCCTTCAAAGAGCAGAACACTAGTGAAATATGTCATTTTTTTTCTTTTACTTTTTATGCTTTGGTATCCAATCTAAGAAATATTTGCTTATTAAAAGGCCACAAATATTGTCCTCTATGTGTTTTTTTCTAGAAACATATTATAGTTTTAGCTTTTATACTGAGCTCTGGAATTAATCTCAAGTTAATATTTAAGCAGTGTAAGAAATAAGTATAAGGTTCATTCTTTTTTTTTTTCCAAAAGACATCCAAGCATTTGTTGAATAGATTTTCTTTTCTCCACTGAATTACCTTGTTATTTTCATCAAAAATAAATTTACCATATATGCATGGGTCTATTTCTAGATTCTTTATTCTCTTTTATTTTAGTATGTGAGCAGTAGACCACTGTCTTGATAACTATAGTTATACAGTAAGTCTTGAAATAAGGTAATGTAAGTTCTCCAACTTTGTTCTTCCTCTTTCCAAAGTGATTATTTTAGATTTTTTGCATTTCCATATAAATTTTAGAATATGCATGAATATTTTGCTAAAAAGCCTAGTGGACATTTTAATGGGATCACATGAAATCTATAGACCAATTTGGGGAGAATCGACATCTTACTAGTATTGAATCTTCCAATTCAATAACAAACATGATATATCTATTTCTTTAGTTCTTTAAAGTCCCTTAACGGTGCTTTATGCAGGTATTGAATCTATTTGTGAACTGATATCTTTATATTTAATAGGTTTTGGTGCTCTTGTAAATAAAACATATTAAATTTCAATTTCCAATTGTCTTCCATATAAAAAAATGACAACTGTTTGTATATTGATCTTGCATCCTATAGTATTGTTAAACTGACTTATTAATTCTAGTGTTTTTATATATTTTTATCAGTTTCTATACATGTGCTCAGGTCATCTGCAAATAAAGACAGTTTTACTTCTTCCATTCAAATCTGTGTGTTATTTTTCTTATCTTATTGCACTGGTTAGGACTTCCAGTACAATATTAAATTGAAGTGGTACAAGTGGACATCTCTATTTTGTACTTGATCTTAGGGGAGAAGTTTTCAGTCTTTCAAAACTAAGTTTGATGATAATCATAAGTTTTTCATAATGCCCTAATTAGATTGAGAGGAATCCCTTCTTTCTCTAGTCTTCTGAGAGTATTTATCATCAATTGACGCTAAAATTTCAGAATTTTAGCAATTTTATATGTTAAATATTCTGCATTCACTGAGCCTATTGTAGGATTGTTTTCTATTATGTTGTTAATATGGTGAATTACACTGATTTTTAAAAAGAAAACCAACTTGCATTTCTGGGAAAATTCCTACATGTTCATCACAAATTATAATTAATATTGTTATTATTATTATTATTAGAGACAGGGTCTTGATCCATCATCCAGGCCAGAGTGCAGTGGCGTTATCACAGCTCAGTGCAATCCCACACTCCTGGGCTCAAGCAATCCTCCTGCCTCAGCCTCCCAAGTAGTTGGGACTATAGGCATGGGCCACTATGCCTGACTAATTTTTCTAATTTTTGAAGAGATGGGGTCTTGCTTGTGCTCAGGCTGATATTGAACTTCTGACCTTGAGTGATCCTCTTGCCTCGGCCTCCCAAAATGCTAGGATTACAGGTGTGAGCCATCGTGCCGGCCACGAATTATATTTTTATATATGACCAAAATTGAACTGTTGATGTTTTCCTTTGGCTTCCATGGCATTATTCTTTCCTGTTATCTTCATGGTATCCTATTACTCTTGTTTTTTTTGTGTTTTTTTTCTCTTTTTTGTTCATCCTTAGCACTCACTCTCCTCACTGTATGTTCTTCCTAGGTAATCTAATCTATATTCATCATTTTCATGATTATTATCTCCATAACAATGATTCTTCAGATTATATTTACAGGCTCTTTTTCTTCCACAAGCTGTGAATCCATATCCTTATGTCCACGATACTTTCTTCCTTGTTGCCCTATATGTATTTCAGCCTCAACATATACAGGATCTATTGTTTCTTTATTTTCTTCCCTTCCAAAGCATATTCCTTATATAATCTTCTCATTTTATATGATATCATTACTATCAATTCAATGTTACAAAATAGAAATGTGAAATTTAGCTTCAACTGTTTTTTTGTTATTTTGCTCCCAAAATGCAATCAATCACATAGGTTGTCTTATTCGATCTCAAATAGGCTTAATCATTCCATTTTTTTTGTTGTTCTCAAATATCTCTTCTCTATTTTGTACTGTAGTAGCTTCTTAACTCTTTTCCCAACTCCATGTTACAGCATTCATATCTATCAGAATGATGGATTACCACCTTTAATGGAATCCCATTGTTTACTGGCTAAAGTCTGAATTTTTTTAATATGTTTATGTCTCTTTGTTACCCAATTGTTTCATCCCAAGCTCTTATTTCAATACTCTTTGAATCATATATTACATTAAAGAAATACATAGTTACTTGAAATTCCTAGAACCCACTCAGTTTTTGAATGTTTCCACCTACAGCTCATTGTTTATCACTCTGTAAGACAATCAAAATACTTAACATCCAAAAAACCTTTCTTCCTCCTAACTCTCAACTCCAGTTTCTACTCTGAGCCCTCAAATCACCTTGGAGACCTGTATTATTGTACTTACCAGCTTGTACTGAAATTATCTACTATATATGCCTATATTCTCCAAATTAATACACTCCCTCAAGAGTAAGCATCTACTAATTTTTCTTTCTATATTTAATTCATACTTCTATATCCATGCTTGGCACAAAATATGTGGTGAGCTGAATTGAAGGTCAAACTCTAATCTGAATGTTAAATTTCTTTTCTAAAGGAATCAAATATAACACAAGAGCCCTGTTCTGTGACTCAGAACACCCTGTGTTCCCATCTAAACACTTATTCAAGGGGAAGTAAGTGAGAAGCCAATATTTTCCATGCTTATGAGAGATAAGCAAGACTTCCTTTCAATAAAATGATAAAGATTTATTTCTTACTCTAAAATTAAACACAGCCAATACAAAATTAATACAAGGAAGTGAAACCTCTGCATTGGCTGGAGTGACATACAAAATATTGCAGTTCACAGAAGAACATTAGCTCAATCCTGAGGAAGAACTAGAAAGACTGGGATAGATCAGAAACTTTCATCTTATCCAGTCTTAACTAAAGGTTTTCACAAATTTTAAAAGTGGTAACTTTAATACATATTATTTGCTGGGATTTGTAAATACTTTATGTTTAACTAAATAGCAGGTGGTATTCTCATAACAGAGGGTACATATAGTTTGCCCTGAATGTACCTATTTCTTCTTCAAAAGCTGATGATTCCATCATCCCTAACAAGATGTTAATAAAGTTTATTTCTTCCTGGCTGTGAACTCTGTCTGGCTCTCAAGCCTGTACCTTTACACTGCCTTATTCTTGGGCTGTCTTTAGGTAGAGTATGAGGTCTGATTTAGGGATCCTAAAAGTAATTTAATATCCTTTTTTTCTCTCTCTCTCTTATTTAGCTTGGGCTATAGTTAAAAATTATTTCTGTAGAGGAATTTGACACTGGAAGGTCATAGAATTTCAGCAGCAGGAAAAAAAATGAGGGAGTGAGAGAGACGATCCGAACAGTTGCTGCACACCGCTCTCCAGGCGGCAGGCAGTGTGGTTTTGTTTTGTTTGTTTGTTCACCTACTTGTTTATTTTGGTCTACATATTTTTACTGTATTTGTACCAGGTATACAATTTCCAATTTGCCTACAGTTCTTGAGACTTGCTATTGTCTTATATCAGGTTATTTTTGCTATTGTAGTCATGAAAATTACTTTATTAGTTATGAAGTCATTTATATTTAGGATTTCAGATATAAGCTTATTCATTACTTTTTTTTGAGGAAATTGAGGTCACAAAAATAACACAAGCTGCCTCATTTTACACCCCTGGTCAAGAGAAGATCCAGCCAAATAATGTAGTTTTTTTGAACCTCAGATCTAGGCAGTTTCTGACATAATTTGCTGTCTCTGGTTCTGTGGGCTCTTAGCTTTCTGAGATGATAAACAGTTGAGAGTGGCAAGGGGAGTGGGAGATATAAAAATAAAAACCGGCTGAGAGAGAAGTTCCAACTTTTGAAACGATTTAAATGTAAGTGCCTGGGTGTGTGGGTGTGGGCAGAGCAAATTTGTGTGAGAGTATGAAGAAAGGTGTGTGATTTCTGGAAACCATTTTGGGGGCTGTGCCAGCAAACTGTGAATTTAAGGAGAATGATCAAGGACTATACTCGGTGAAGGTGATTTAGGCTGTGGGTCAGGTAATGAAATTTGGAAAACATAAGAAAATCCGCAAACATTGACAATTTATCATCTAAGGCATATAATAAGAGTAACTGTAGGAGTAAAGAGAATGAAAACAGAAAGAAACAAAAGGACATCATCAATTTAACTGCCATGTTTCAAGGTGAGAAATATATGGCTTTTTTCTGGGTGTCACAAAAAGTGGCCTTTGGCCAAGTCTCAGCTGCAATGTTATCTTCAGCTGAGTTGATGTTTTTTTTTTTTCTTTAATTATGGATTTGTTCAGAAACTTGCTACAGTGGCACCTTGCTATAATTTTCCCTGCCTTCTGCTAAAGAATTGCATTCAGCTCTCATCTAGCTACTTTTACATGCAGATTTGTAATGCATTGTTTCTAGCCTCTGGAGGATTTCGTGACATTATAACACTGCCCTGTTCAGAACGTGCTTCGGAAGCATGGTCAAAACCAAACTGAGACTCTGAAACTCATGTTGGTTACCACATTTGATGTGGAGTCCTATTTTCAGCCTACTCTTGAAATACCTTTTACAGTGACTAATTGCCATGAGTAGAAACACCAGAGATGATGTACACCAATGTCATAATACTTATCCACAAAGGACACAACTCTGAGTGTGGATAATAATGGCAGATTTAGCAAACACCGACTGCCAAGTTTTAGTTATGCTTATGGTATATCTTCAATGCACAGAAGATTGGAGTGATTCTTGGAGTAACAATAGAGAGAGTTTAATTCTTTTACCATATTTTCCATTCTGTAGTCTTTTCATCTTGGTCAATCTCACTTGGGATATGGTTTTGTGCATGAAAGCCAATAATGCTAAACGGTTATGACAAGATTTTCAGTCAAAACAATCCTTGGCAGGTTAAAACAATTCTTGGTGAGTTCTTTGTCAAAATGTAAAACAATTTCAGAACTCTTCCTGATTCATCTAGCAAAAATTATCTATAGAGGACTTTGAAATTACTCAGACTCTAATTAGAATTCCAGATCTGCCTTCTACCTTCTTTTATTGTGTTTATATGTATGTGTGTATGTCCTTTTTTTTTTATTTCAGCATAACATGGGGGTACAGATATTTAGGTTACATGTGTTGCCCTTGCCCCCTGTATGTCCTTATTATTTTAATTTTTATTTTAATCTTATTCTAATTCTCTGATTATTAGTTTTCTCATCTGTAGAGATGTGGTATGTTTTTAACCTATATTTCTGATGCCTAAGTAAGATTATACATATGAAACACAATATATAGCTTATAGAAAGAACTCAAAAAGAGGCAACTAATATTAATTATGATCAGCTATTATGGTGCTGCAGTTTTATCATTTTGTTTAGATCAAGTAAGATTTGCTTTATGAATCTGGGTGCATTTATGTTAGGTGTGTAAATATTTATAATTGCTACATCTTCTTGTTCAATTGTTTCCTTTACCATTATATAATGACCATCTTTGTCTTTCATTACTTTTGTTGATTTGAAGACTATGTTATCTGATATGAGAATGGCTACACCTGCTTTCTTTTGGTTTCCATTCATGTGAAATATTATTTTCCATCCCTTCACCTTGAGTTTGAATGAGTCCTTATGGGTTAGATGTGTCTCCTGAAGACAGCAGACAATTGGCTTATATTTTTTCATCCATTCAGTCAGCCTATGTCTCTGCAGTGGGCATTTCAAGCCATTCACATTTATTGAGAGAATTGATATTTGGAGTGTATTTCTGTCCATCCTGTTGGGTAGACCCTTATTGTTTTGTTTTACCTCTAGAGCCATGGTGGACTCTGGGTTCTAGTCTTTAGCTTTTGGGTGATTTTACACTGGTATTTGTCTATTGTGCTGATCAGTGTATAATAGAGTTCTGAACACTTCCTGCAGGGCAGGTCTTGTCTTGACAAACTCCCTCAGCATTTGTCTGAGAATGTCTTTATTTCCTCCTCATATATGAGAGTTAGTTTTTTAGGAAACAAAATTCTAGGCTGGCCATTCTTCTTCTGTTTAAGAAGACTGAGAATGGGGTCCCAATCTCTTCTGGCTTGCAAGATCTCAATTGAGAAGTCTGCAGTTAGTCTGATGGATTTTCCTTTGTAAGTTACCTGCTGTTTTCACCTCACAGCTCAAAGGAGTGCCTCTTTTGTGTTTATTTTGGCCAGTCTGATGGCTATGTGTCATGGTGTTTGCCGATTTGCAATGAATCTCCCAGGAGTCCTTTGAGCTTCTTGTACCCGGATAGCTAGATTTCTAGCAAGGCCAGAGAAATTTTCCTCAATTATTCCCTCTGATAGGTTTTCCAACCCTTGTGTATTTTCTTCTTCACTCTTAGGGATGCCTATGATTCTTATGTTAGGCCTTTTTTGCATAATCCCACATTTTTTTTAGGCTTTGCTCTTTCCTCTTATTTCTCTGCTCTGTCTCTGTGACTGACTTATTTATTTCAGAGGTGTTGTCCTCAGGCTCTGAGATTCTTTATTCTGCCTAATCTAACCTATTCCTAAGGCTTTCCACTGCATTTTGTAATTCCTTGAATGATTTTTCATTTTCAGAAGTTCTGTTTGATTTTTCTTTAATAATTCAATTTCTGTAGTGAACTTTCCATTCATTTCTTGAATTGTTTTTTATGGTTTCTTTTTTTTTTGTTTCATTTTGTTTTGTTTTCTATGGTTTCTTTGTGTTGGATTTCCATTTCATCTTGTATTTCAGTGAGCTTCCTTACAAACCATGTTCAAAATTCTTTATCTGTCATTTCAATATTCTGATTTTGGTGGTATCTATTGCTAGAGAGCTGGTATTCCCTCTTTGGGGGTGTCCTTTTGCTCTGATTCTTCATATTTCTGAAGTTCTTTCACTGATTCCTTCTCATCTGGAGCAGCTGTTGCTCCTTATCTTTGTATTTTCTTTTGTTTAGAGAATGACATGCCCAGTTTAATCTCTGAGCCAGCAGGTGGTGCTCCTGGGTGAGAATTGACCACACCCTGTATAATGAGTCAGTAAATGCCATAAAAGGGCACGCAAATTGACCACCCTGTCAGTAGGTGGTACTTTCCAGAAGGAACAAGCGGCGATGTTGTTTTTGGGTCCTGTGACCAGCTCTAGTTCCTCAGGGGAAGCATTCTAATGTCCCAGGTGGTGGGTGGGGCCCTGGAGCTTCCAGGTATGTTCTTATTCTCCACCTCAGCAGGGGTAGCCGAGGGAGTCAGGCTGGGTGTGACTGGGTTGAGTGAGCCTGCCCTTAAGCTTCACAGATGCTATTAGCATGGGTCGAAGGTCTGTTCCTCGCCTTTGGGAAAAGCTGCCAGGCAGGGGCTGAAATGGACCCACTCAGCCAGAACATGTGTGTGGAGGCGGGGCTGTCTGAGACCCACAATCCAGCAGTCTGAAGCAGGCCTCACTCCTTTCCACCCTCCCCTATTCCACAGTTTCCCCCTGGCCTCTGCCAGCAGGCAGGACCTCAAACCAGCTAAGCCTCTCCCTCAACAGTGACGCAGGCTGGGAGATTCTCTGCTCAGGATCTAGGCCTAAGGTGAGAGCGTGGCCCCCTTGTGGGAGGAGGGGTGCCCCACGAGCATACCACAGTTAAAACCCACACTGCAATCTCCCCGCTGATCTGTCCTTGCAGGCACCCACACCTCCCACGACTAATTCACAAATATCCCCTCTGTGCCTTGGGGTGACACTATTGAGACCTGGGGGTGTGGGAGCTGACCTGTGAGCTCACCCCCAGATCCTACAGATCAATCCCTGACCATGCCAGGGAGAAGCTTGCTAGTCCTGAGTCACCCAAGGGGTACCCAAGCTGGTTTGATGTTCTTCCACCTTGGGTTGTGTCCTTCACTGATGAGGCCACCAGACAAGCAGTACCAGGGAGGGCCAGCAGACAGGGAGCTCACAGTCCCCCTCAGTCTGCTACGGGATCCCAAAAGGAAAGGTCTGAGTCCCGCTCCCTGTAGAAGCGTCCATTTGGCAGCTCGATTGTCTCAGCAGCCATGGGTAGGGGAGGTGAAGGGAGAAAAAGAATCTATGTGGAGGAAAGTCTGCACTCCGGTTGTTTCCGACCCTTTCTCTGGGAAGCTTCCCACTCAGAATGACTGGGCTCTGGAGTCACGCAGATTACTCGGGACCCATTGGACCCCTGTGGCTTCTGTAGTCTGGGCCAGAGGTGGGAAATGTCTGTGAGAATGAGCAAGACAGAACCTCAGGAGTTGAGGCCCCCGGGGAAGGACAAAGGCACATGGTGGGTAGAGAAGCAATATGGTGCCTGCCATCTGGCTCAGGTCTATGGGGCAGGAAGTGCCCCAGGGGAGCTGGGAGCCTGGTGCCTTGTCTGCAAGAAGCTCCCAGCTCACTGGCGGCAGCAGTCTCTGGGCTCATGTAGGCAGAAGGTCTCTCCAGCAGCTTGGGAGACCACCAATAGTCCAAGATGCAAGGGAGGGAGAAACTAACCACTCCACCTACTCTTCTTGCTGCTCTCCAAGCCCCTCGGGGGTAATTTCCGCTGATAGCTTTCTCCAATCTCTTCCCACGGAGTCTCCTATAGATTTTGGCACCCTTGCTTCAGACCCTCATCCGATTTGCATTTGTCTCTCTGTTTATTTTTTCTCTTTCATCTAAAACTTCTTACTGAGACACTCCAACTGGTGGTGTCTCTGGTCCGCCCATCTTGCTCCCCTCTCCCCTAGATCAAAATTTTAGATCTACCGTATAACTCAGTGATTTAACCTGGAAAAGGACTTCACCTCTATGGGTTCATTTATTTACTCAGCAAATGTTTATTAATCTTCTACTTCACTCCAATACTGTGCTGGCTGTGAGAAACAAAACAATAAGTAAGACAGACATGGCCCTTGCCCTCATGGGTTTATATTCAATTGGACAAAAGATCTTTAAAGCTTCATTCAACTTTAAAGTTCTATGGCTTATTCTATAACTTGTTCCATTACCTAACATCCTGACTTGCTCCTTTGCTAATTGTCTTTCTCTCTTTATGATCTAAACTCTCATAAATGTGGAACCATGGTCTCAAGTAAAACCCTTTCTCACTTCTCAAATAACGATTTAAAAGAAAGATGCTTCTTCAGTTTTCTCTTTTTCAAAATACATATTTTATCCACGAGTTTAGAAATATTTGTATTTTTTCTTGACATTGAGGTTGAGATGATCACTTTGAGCAAATGCTTCGAGTTAGTGCTGAAAATATTTTATTTAATAAAAGTAAGGAAATCTATATAGCAATACAATTTTTTGGAAGGAAGTCAAGGTTGAAATTTATGTATTCTCTAATATAAGGTTAAATATTTGAATGTAATTATCTTGCCTTCTAAATCAGGAATTCTTCTGATACTTTCCAAATCAAAAATTCAAAAAAGGGATCCATAGCAACCTTTATATTGTCACTATTAATCCTATTTGGGCAACTCATATTAAGGAAGCAACATTGAGCTGGTGAGCAAAACTTTAAGGGGGTGCAATCCACAGGAAATCCAACAACTAGCAGAATTTATTGAAAGTTGATAAAAGTTCTGTCTGAATTTCCTAGGATGGGCTTGACTTTGATATGACAACAATGTAACAATAACAAGCAGCGCAATGATACACCTGCGTTCAAGTCTTCTGAACTATTGTATCTAGAACTGCAACTTTTCAGCTATTTATATACTTCTATATCTCTAAATAACATCTAGTATGTAGCAAGAATACAAATTTGTTCTGGCTTTACCTATTCAGGAAACAAATCTTGTCTTTCCTATAGTAATATGCTGCAGAATGCCAAAACAAATATGTTGATTGAACTGTTTTTTTCATGCAATTGTGAATTTGTGTATCTTTCTCTATAAGCATAAGACTTCCCTTTCGCATTCTGTGAACCTTAGATTATAATTTGCATATTCCTTCTTTAGGTAACTGAACACGCAGGTGACCAAATTCCAACTCTGAATATGTAAATTGGGAGAACCATAGTTATTCATGAGAATGCATCATTCCAAGGTGTCAAATTCAGTTTTCTTAGGCAATAAATAACTGTGTAGTAGCTCTGCAGTTTTGTATTAATCTTTTTATATGTGAATATAATGTTAAAAATGAATTAAGAGTTTTTTCTGCAAGCAAACAAGGTTTTAATACTCTCTTGTGAGAAAGACTAACTTGTAGGTTATCTCAATCCAAGACTGAAGGGTTTTGAAGATTTTGTGAAGGAGTCCAAATTTAAACAAATTCACACGCCTAGAAGTAGAATGATAAAATGTGTGTTCTATTTCACTCATTAAAATAAATCCTGAGTTATAGCTTATGGAATTGTTGGAACAAATTTCACAAACTTGTGTAATTTTTCACTTAAACTACATTAATTGTTTCAAATACTTTACAGAATGGCAATGCTCTGTATTTTTGGCACAAATCCAGCTTTTTACTAAAAAATGAAGGGAAAAAAAGGTGCAAGGATGCATCAACACTAACATGAATATGGAGTTAGGATATTAAAATTCATGAAGTCCTGTCAACTGAACTGATGCAAACTCTATTTGCCAAAATACATGATGACACTGCAAGCCAGCAAAGATGAAAACATCTCAAAAAAGCTTTTTCTGATGCTATTTTATTCTTCCGAATATCAAGTAAGCTGCTTTTCTTTAGGCAGGAGCCACATGCAGGTTCACCATTCTGTAAAGTTTTGCTGGAGCTGGTTTTCCAAACACAAGTGTTTTCTGTCTTTCTGTTCTTCCTCTTGCTTCCCTCTCAGCATGTTCACTGCATATGGAACAGAAAAATTCCTGAACCATGATCACATTTTCTTAGACAAGCAATGTCCTCTCTTGTCACTTGACCTGAACTGAAACCAAACAAGCCGCACAGATACATTTGTATTCAGACTCGGTAAAACACTTCTTTAAAATACTGTCTTAGGGATTATTCCAAAGAGCTCTGACTGGTTGCCTTAATAAGGATTCCTGCCTTAATGCAATCTGGGAATGAGCTGGAAGATATGCCAACCTGCTAGAAAACTGACAAGCTCTTAGGTAGAGATCTAATAAAACATAGCTACAATTGTTAGTAGTTTAAACCAGAGAGTTTTTGAAGTTTTGTAAATTAAATAGGACAAGTCAATTTTTTCTAATTTGTAAATGAAACAGGACAAGTAAATGCTTTGAAATCCTGGGCTCTGTCACCCACATTTTCTCAGAGTCATCAATCATCATGAATTCTTTCATTAAAGCTCTTGCAAAATGTGCTCTATTCTTAAATATAGTTTGAAAAGAGTCTTAAAAAAACTCCTTGAGATCAAAAGCCATATCTTCTGTGGTTTCTGTAAAAGGTTTAGTGTTTGGATAGCACAAAAAAAAAAGTTTAATTATAATCACAAAAATAATTATGTGTAGATCTGGAAGGGACCTTGGGAGGTCAATAGTCCAAAGACCCACATTCAGGCTATGTGGCTGCTAAGCCCATTCTCATTTATAGAATAAATGAGAATTTATCCTGTATAAGAGAGTCTAAAGATGAAAATCTCATAACTTTCTACTTACTCCTTAAAAATAGAACCTGTCTTGGTTAGAAGTTTGCTTTCTTTACTATCTCCTCTTTTATTATGGCTTATATATTCATTCTCTAGAATATAGTATTGTCCAATGGAATTTTCTGTGAAAATGGCATGTTCTATCTCTGCACTGTCTGACACAGTAGTCGCTAGCCATATGTGGCTGTTGAACACTTATGGCTAATACAACTGAGAAGCCAAATTTAGAATTTTAAGTATAATTAACTCCAAAATGAATTTAAATAGGCACATGAATTTAAATGGTTGATGGTAGGTGTATTGGACAGTGTAATTCAAGAGAATATGTTCATCACTTTTTAGTTGAAAATAACTGTCTTCACTTTTTCATTTATCCAACCAATATTGATAGAGGAACCCTCAGTGTATTCTGTGTGCACAGTTTCAGCTGGAGATGAATAGAAGAGATAAGCCCCCTTTCATAGAGAGCTTACATTTTAGTGGGGTGAAACTGAAATAAACAAAATAATTAGAAATAGTAATAAATATAATAAAGAAAAACAGCAGGGCAACATGAAGAATAGTAACCATCTGGTTGTTAAACTTGATATTTTAGATAGAGTGATAGGTGAGTCCTCCTCTTTGGAGAGGTGACATTTGAGCTGAGATCTGAATGATAAGAAAAAACTACACCTGTTCAGAGCCAGGGAAAGGCGTCCCAAGAAAAAGAGAAGAACAAGGGCAAATATCTGAGGAGGATCTAGCTTGGCATGTTAGGGACAAGGAAAGACCAGCATGATGAGCTCAGTGAGCGGTGTAAAGAGGAAATGAGGGAAGATCAAAGAGATAAATTGAATTTAGATCAGTCAGGCCTTTAGAGACCGTGGGGAACAGTTTGTTTTTAATTTTTAATGAATAGAAAAAGTTTTAAGATGCAAATGAGTACCCTGATTTACATGTCATAAAGATAACTTCTAATGCAGGAAAATAGGCTATTATAGTAAAGGGAAGAAGCTCAAGACTACACACGTGATGGTTCTCATGATAGAGGGCAATGGCAACAGATGTAGACTACTCTGGAACATATTTTGCAGACAAAAATTAATGGATGAGTGGGCGGGGGAAGAAATTAAGAAGGACTCTTAGAACTTTGGTTTCAGGAACTCATTGACTGAGGTGGAGAAGATTGAGCTAGGTCTAAGTTTGTAAGGGTGAAATCAAGAGTTACTTCTTGAATATGTTATCCTTAAGATGTAAAATGGAGAAGTGATGTAAGAAATGAGACACAAATCTGGAGTTTATGCTGACAATATGCATCAGAAGTTTTCAGCAGAGCTGATATTTAAAGACATAGGTCTGGACAGGATCACTTAGGGAAAGCATGTACATGAAGAAAAGACGTCAAAATAGTTACAGACAGCAAAGGAGAAGATCATATCTAAGCCTTCTCTTAAATCTACTTACTCTATAAACATTGTATGGCTAGGATTTGAAACCTCTCTCTCAAATGTACAGTTCTAGGCCCTTCGGCCACAAATCTACAGTTTGGCAAACACATTATGTTGTTTCGAACGTCCATTCCTTGATACATATCACCCCTTGGCCTGAAATTTAATCTTTTGGCCTACACTTTCGCAATAACCTGAAAATTCCAACTCTTCCTTCAAGAATTGATTTAATGTATCCTTCCCCTGCCTTTGCCTGCTTTGTTCTGTCCTTGTGACTAATTCTGTTCTAGCCATTATTATTTTCAGGTAAGTCTCCCAAAATAATGTAAACTCTTCAAGGATAGTTATTATGTCTTATTCATTGTGTATCACTAATATCTAGCATAGAATTTTGCTTATTCAGGGACTATAACATAGTTACTTCTCTAAAAACATGGATTTTCTCTTCTAAATCCTGCCTCACAATCAGAGAATACTCTTCCAGTCCAGCATAGGCAGTACCACTTATATTTTCTCCTCTGAACCTTTTGGGGTCACTTTTCTTGTTGGTAAATTTGACAAAAGCATAATTGAGATTTCCAATTCAAAAGAGATTCATTACCTTTCAACTAAAAAATATTGGTTTTCTGTTATATTTGCAAGCTTTCAGAACAAAACTCTCCTAATAAAGTGTTTAAAAATGTCTATTTCCCAGAACCAACTCCCATAATTCTGAGTCTGTATGTTTGGAGTATTAATAGATTTTGGGAACTTGTATTTTTTATTTAGTGTTCAAGAGATGCTGATGGAGGTGGACCTTTTGCAACATTCTGAGGAATCGTTTAAGGGTTTCAAAAAGCAATCCCACTTCACATTTGATCCCAAAGGCACCTAGTAACAGAGACATAGAAACAACCATATTAAATTACAGGTTATTCTAGGGGCATATTATTTAGAAAATAATTTTAGAAAGCATCTAATTACTAGAAATTTTTTACTTAATTCCATTTTAGAGAGGGCTAGGTAAAAATGTATTCTTTGTCCATAACATTGCTTTCTCTGTATCAAATCATATATCTATCTAGAATAGTGAAATTATGGAAAAATAAGAAGGGAAGTTGTTTTATTTTTCATCCCATTCTATAGGCAATTTTCTGAAGTCCATAAAATTTATAGCACTCATCTTTTCTTCCTTCTAAATATTTTTTTCTTTCTATAAACAGATTATATACAGACTCTCAATACTTAGACAATTAAAAGTTTGATCACCTTATCTATTAGCTAAATGGAAAAAAAATCAAAGAGCTAAATACTCTGGGAAAAAACTCATTTATTAATATTGTAAGTGATAATAATATGGAGGCACCAGAGGTGAGTGGAAACAGCTGCAACAACCATCATTCCATTAGTCAATTAGGCTGATGCAGATGCCCTGACAAGCTCTGTAGAAATCCTCTACCTTGCATCTCCACCTTTGTTTCTCCCAAAGCTGTGGTTTTTGGCAATAGAAACAGACCTCCCTAACTCAGTGTGACCAGACTTCACTTAAGGGGACACATGAGGTATTTCCTTTGAAAATATTTTAAACATTGTTGGATATATGACAATATCTAACAATATTTAAAAACAAAATCCTTTATAAGCAACTCATCCACTCAAAAGTTAAACTCTGATGTTAATACATATCAACAGTTGGCTCTGTTGCTGACCTGAGATTGTTGTCAACAGTGTAGTTTCAGTAAGATAAATTCAGAGCCTGTATCTTTATTAGTACCTAAACCAGCTAATTCACATGGCTATAAAGATGATTTCTATACGCTTTTGAGACTGCAAGATCTCCCCATCTGTAGTTCAACAACTACAGCTGCACTAAAACATCTCATCAATAGCCCGGAGCTAAATAGTGCCCCAGGAGAAAATTTCTTTTTGCCAGAAATGTTTGAATCTTTTCCTAAGTGGTGGGTCCCAACCATTGCCAAAGTATTTGCCCTAATTAACTCCTTAAGTATAGTTCCCTCAGGATGAATTCAAAGTATATTCTACTCATCTTCTAAAAGGAAAATTCTCTAATTTCCCCAAATTACTGTCCCATTAGTCAGCTGGCCAATCCTTTTAAACTCTATGCTAGGATTCTTTCCTAGGTGTTGAATCTAATATCCTCTCTAAAAAGTGAACAGATGTTTGAGGCACAGCTATTTCTCTAGAGATCACAGTCTTGCTTTGGTCCATCTTGCTGTAAAAATAATTAAGAAAAAAGTAACACTTTTCATTGCTGCTTCAGTATTCCAACGCATTAACTCTAAAGAAAGGACTATGGTATAAATGTATAATCTTGGTTCTCCTACAAAATTAATGGCATTAAATGTACCAAAGTGTTGCCATTGGTATACACACTAAAAGCTTTGGGAATTCATGGACAGTAATATTTTGGCTGGGCCATAATTTTCTTAATATTTTCATAGGAAGGATGTTTATAGGAAGAGATATTAAGGATAGGGGGCAAAGGCAAGGTACAAAATTAAGAAACTGGAAAAATGTGCCTGTTGAATTGGAAGGAGTTGAAATTTTTTTTACCATATTCTAAGATTATTTAAAAGAAAAAGGAAATAAAGCTGAAAAGTTCATTGAAACCAGATTATGAAAGACCCTGATAAGATGGATTTTATTGTACAGGCAATGGGAGACTATTGAAGATTTATGAAAATGACAGCTGCTGATTCCTATAACCTGTCTCATTGCTTTCTGGAGATGCAAAATAATGGTATGTTAGAGATAGGAAAAATACAATATGGTTACCATTAGCAGGGAGGTAGTATAGCCTCGTATATAACATCACAGACTCTAAGTGGGACCACCACTTTGAATTCCAATTCTGTCACATACTAACTGTATGATTTTGAACAAGTTATTTAACATCATTTTCCTCATGTATAAAAAAAGGAATAATAATGGTACCTTATGTAAAACAGCATCTTACCAGGATTAAATACCATCTTAAGCTACTGATAAATGATAATCACTTAATAAATGTTGGTTATTACCATTACAATTCATATATTGCTTACTTCGTGCTAAGTACTGCTTTGTGTGCTCTCTATATACTATCTGATATTATCTGCACCACATTGACAAAATATTCTAATATTAACTATTTAATAAATAAATTCATTTTATGGCAAAGATAAATGATATACAAAGATATCAAATAATTTTACAAGGTTGTATTCCAATGGAGTCTTCTGACTCTAGAATCTGCACTCTTAATCACCACTCTTTTCTTCTTTGAGCAACTTTATTCATTAAATTAGTTTGGCATAACAAGGGAGAAGCACATTTCATCAGTCTTCTCGAGATAAGGAATTACATAGCACTAGCTGGGTCTGCAATAAAATCATTTAAGATATTCTATTAGCCAAACATTTTGTCTTACCCACACAAACATGCACATCAACCAAAATTCTCCAGAATAAGTGTATTTAGCTTGATTACTCTTTAAATCTCCAAGGAATGTATTTCAAAAAGTCTACATCTGATAACACAACAACTTTATATATTCCATATATTCTATATATCTCTTTATCTCCCTACTCCAGTTTCTACTTTCCAATAAGTAGCATCACTAGGGCTGTGCTTTAAACAGATTTTTTCTGGCATCAGTGAGCTAGTTGAATTGAATCAAGAAAAGACTTGAAGAAGGAGCCCCATTCAGAAGCTATTACAGTAGTTTAGGAGAATAAAAAGGGTCTGAATCAAAGGGAAAAAAAAAACAGGAATGAAGTACTGTAAAGCTAAAACTGAAGGAATCTGATGGCTAATTTTACATAGGTGAGAAAGAGGGAGGGAGAAAGCTTTGAGCCAGGATGATGAGGCTGATAGAAATGTCATGTTATGTGGTAGAGCCTGAGAAGGCTCATACAAAGGCAACCTGAAAAGCCAAAACCCAAAGGAGAAATAATTACAATGTTTTCTTGAGTTCTGTGGCCCATTACCTTGGTTACGTGCTATAAAATTTCAGCTTTGGACCAAAGCTTTTAGCTTCTTCTTTTCCAGTTTCTAAATTTCTATTAACCTGTTTAATAACAAAGGCTGCCTTCTGACACTCTTGCCTCTGAGAAGGTAAATCAAAACTGCAAACTTCTTAGCAATTGCCTATTCCTGGTGTTTATTCTGAGGGCAACATGCAGAAATGAAAGAAAGATAGATGATCAACTGTAAAAGAGTGGTAAGATAAATTTGATTTTGAATATATCCATATTGAGCTATTTAAGGATGTGGTCCATATGTTGATCTAAGACTTAGTACAAAAGAAATAGAGTTAGACATATACGCTCGGTGTCATCTATGTAGGGAGGATTGCTTAACTACAAAAGTGAGTAAGGATACCAAGAGAGAAGTATTTAGAGAGAAAAGAGAATGATCCAAGAAGAGAACATAAAAGAATGCCTGCACATAGAGGAAAATACCCAGAAAGAGTACTGGAGTGGTAGGGGAATAACCAGGAGAAGTTTGGTTTCACAGAAACCCACAAAGTGGAGATTGTCAAAAATGTATCAAATTCAGAGGACCGTACAGTCAACAATAAGTTTAGGGTATAAGTTAGGGTATATTCTCCTTGTAACTAAAGAACTTCTACTTCTCAACACCAATGGTGGGGCCATCTATTTTGATGCTAGATGATACTTATTATGCACCTATTATGTGGCATGTACTTTGTAAACATGATTTTATTTAATCGCAACAGCCCTGAGACATGGGCAGTCACTTCTCAGAAGAGGCCACCAAGTGGGGAACCAGGATACAAACCCATGTCGGGATTAATCCAAAAAACTACAATGAAAAATGACATATTTGTAAAAATATTAGTGTGTGGGTCACACCTCAGCATCTTCTCATTAGAGGAATTTTCTTTACTTGCTATGAATTTCTTTAGTGGAAATGATCTGGATTTGTATTCAAAACATAGATCTTTAAAAGGCCTTAAAGCAGAAGCCCCAGTTCTGTTAGCCAGATCTATTAACAGTGTCAAAGCCTCCTCTGGCGCCAGTCTCCAGAACCACCTTTGTGAAAAAGGAAGTAAATTATAAGATGCACCCTCTGATGGAGGCTGACGTTTCTGCCTCAAAGGTTCCAATCTTGGCTTTATGCTTTCAAACTATCATAAACTATGATTGTAGTAATTTGGCAAACAGGAAATAATTGCCAGCAATGCTATATGGTTTGAAGGAAGCTGTTTCTTAAAAAGTTCAAAGTGCTTTCTTCCTTCTATGAAGAATGTTTGCCTTTTCTGCAGTAGTCATCTCTCACAAAATCAAGCATACTGACATCTTGAAAACATGTTTCTATGCAGACAGGTGTGTCTTTGCTTGAGTCACAAAGCTGAAAGGACTACCATATGCTTTCATGGGATTTCCAGGCAGTGGGAAGATTATCTGAAAGCTCAAACTTAAAAATCCCTGTCTCCTGCTTGTGACCTAGAAAAGACTTCCCTTTGGTGGGCAGAACGACGCTGCTGCTGCCATGTCATTGAAATTGTTCTGGAGGGATGTCTTGATTATTATTTTGTGTTTAGACGTGTGAACCAAGCCCTCAACAAGTGTCCTTTGGTGCAATAAATAAAGAAGTTTGAAATCCTGAAGCGATACTTGCTGCTTTCTGCTAAAATAAGATTATCATCCATTTTATCCCCCCCCCCCAAAAAACAAAGAAAAAGAAAGAAAGAAAAATGTCATTTTTATTGAAGAGGAATGATTTATTCAATATTACTTGGAGGAACAAACACTTGACTCCTCTACCTTATTGCTGCTGTTTTTAACTGTCAACCTATTTAGTCCTCAGCCCTGACAATACAAAAACCAGGCTGAAAAACAGAGAACAGAAAACCTTCTCATGGAAAGCACCCTATAGTACACAGTTCTTTGAATAAAGATGTCTGTCTATATGTGCCACTATTACAAGAACGCATAATAATTTTCAAAAAACTGATAGCTGGACTGCTACTAATGGTAGATGCACAAATTCACACAGGTTGATTTGCTGATCAGTGTTCATGTCCACAAACTGGAACACCTCCTGAGAAGTAGTGAATGGACTCCTTGCTCAGAAATCAACACTGAATCCACAAATATTCAGTTACATATATTTTTCTCTGGGGTTATCTCAAATAACCCAGAATTTCTTTGAAGATAGATAAATATCTTTCAATAACAAATGTTCCTTCTGAAATTGGTATTTGTTGTATTATTCATTCAAATTATTAAAATTATTAAAAGATTTTGCATCACTGTAAGGTATACTAATCTTCCCTATATACTCCTCTCATTGTCATGATATTTTATGTTTATAAAACTTTCAATTAGGAAAGCTACATCACCCCTAAGGCCATGTCTCCCTAAAACAACCAGTTTAATCATTTTCATAGATTTAGTTAGACCAATCTAATAACAAAAGATTAACTGGTAAAAAAAAACAAAAACATGCTTATCAGTCAAAGGGCTGTATGTGTCAAAATCAAATGAGAAGTAAACCATTCTATTAGACTGTCATTTTTAAAAAATAGACTGTTTTATTGAAGTGTGACATTTATACATGAAAGTGTTCTAATTACAATATATAATTTAGTTCAATGAATTATCACAAAATGACACACCTATTTAGGCACGTCCCAAGAACATAAATAGAACATTATAAGCACTGCAGAAGACCTCTATCAGTATCATTTCAAATACCATAGATTAGTTTTGTTTGTTTTTGGATTGTATATAAATGGAAGAAAAATGTCTGGTTTCTTTTGCTAGGTATTATAGTTTCGAGATTATTATCATTAATTTTCTCTCTGTGTAACAGCACACTGCATGATTATAGTACAACCTATTTATCCATTCTATACTTGGTGGACACAAGTTATTTGTAGTTGTTGACTATGAAAATTCACTTCGCTATGATTATTTATTTTCTAGTCTATTAATCTGGTAATTTACATTGATCAATTTCCAAATGTTAAACTAATCTTGCATTATTAAAATAGACACAACTCTGCTTATTTTTTTTTCTCTTTTTTTTTTTATTTCAGCATATCATGGGGGTACAGATGTTTAGGTTACATATGTTGCCCTTGCCCTCTGCCTCCCGCTAAGTCCGAGTTTCAAATATGTCCATTCTTTGGGTGGTGTGCATTGCACTCTTTGTGTATGAATATACCCGTCCCCTCCTCCCTCCTCCCCCCTCCTCTTCCCCCTCCCCCCTGCCCAACATCCAATAGATGTTATTCTTATATGTGCACTTATGTGTTGATCAGTTAATACCAGTTTGATGGTGAGTACATGTGGTGCTTGTCTTTCCATTCTTGGGATACCAAGAGATACAAGTAGAAGTAC
>CAUYSK010109951.1:0-28048 GCA_963575035.1 Avahi laniger
GTTCTTCACCTCCCTCTCTGGGAGCAGAGAGCCAGAAGGTTGCCACTAATCTGCCATTTTTTCCCTGATACACAGATTTTTGACTGCATGGGGAGTTAGCACCCCAATAATTGCACAGTTCAAGGGTCAACTGTATTAGAATCATCATAAATACTAGAAACAAACAGAAAATAAATCTATACATACGTTTTCTTTTACTATCAGAGAATAATATTTTACAATTTTGTCTGAAAATGCCTTTATTTCACCCTTATTCTTGAAATGTATTTTCATCAGGTACAAATCTAGGTTGGCAAATTTTTTTCCAGCATTTTGAGATGTCACTTCACTGTTTCCTAGCTTCCATTTTTGCTCCTGAGCAGTCAGCTGCCAGTGTAACTACCCCAACTACTTTGAAAGTAATCTGTTGTTCTCTGGCAACTTTTAAGATACTCTTTACTGCTGGTCTTCTCCATCGTACTATGATGTACCTAAAAGTGTATTTTCTTTAAGCTATTCTGCTTGTAATTCTCTGAGCTTCTCAAATCTCCACACTGGAGATTTTCATCAGCTCTGAACAATTCTCAACTATTATCTCCTCAAACATTGCCTCCTCCTTTCCCATTATTTTTCCCTTCTGCTCTTGGAAAACTGATCAAATACATGGTAGATCTTATCATATACAGTGTTTGTGTGTATATATACATATGAGATACATATATCATATATATAAGATACATATACCTTTACCTCTTTTTGTCCATTTTCTTGTCTGTGATACATTCTAGATAATTTTTCTCCTACATCCAGTCTTTCTTTAGTTGTATCTAATCTGCTATTAACCACACCAAGTTTTTTCATTATAATTATTATTCTATTTTTCACTTCTAGAAGTTTTATTCAGGTCTTTTTCAAAATTGTTAAGTTTCCTGTTCCCAGCAAATATTTTCCATCTTCTTTTTAAACATCATAAACATAGTTGTTTTATAATCTGTTGGGTATTTCCAACATCTGAAGTTTCTGAGGGTCCATTTCTGTCATTTTTTTCTGCTGCTTCTTACTCATCATGCCTGGTTTCCTTGGTTACATTTTATTGTCAGCTAATTCTTTAGAATATTATGTTTGGGAACTCCCTAGGGCCTATGTTAAAAACATATTCTACCTGAAAGGATTTTCATTTCCTTCTGCCAAGCATCTAGAACCACTTTAATTAACGGCTTGAAGGTTTTTTTTGGACCACGTGAAGGAAATTTGAGCTGCAAATGCAGGAGCAGAAAGGCTGATAGTTATAACTACTTAGGAATGAGCAGGTATTTTTTGAGGTCCAATGCAACTTTCTTGCAGCCTCCTCTGGGAAAGAGCATGGAAGGGTTTTAATCTTGGTTCACCCATACTCTACAAGCATAGGTCTTAGGAATTCCATTTTATAGGAAAGGAATTTCCTATAAGACTCCCCAACTTGGGCCAACCTGGGCTTTAATTTCTGTTTCCGGTGCCTTGTGAGGCCTTTGAAACCAAAGTAAAAGTTCCTCAGAATGTGGCAAATGTTCTCAGAAGACAATAGTCTTAATATTTTGCTTACCTCTCTGAATTCCTGCTTTCATACTGATTTTGGCCTGGTAATTTCTTATTTAGCTCTTCAGAAATAAACATTTTTAATACATTTTATCCATCGTTTAGCTGTTTTCACGAAATTACTTTGTCCATTTAACCTATTTTCAACTTCAAAAGGTTTCATATTTTTATATTTCAATCACTAAAAGTTTAATTTTGTGAGACTGCGTAACACTGACATAGCAAAGCACAATTTCTCTTTATTCAGCTTGATTCACTGAAATACAATTTTGCCAAATCTAACAGATCAATCCTATTATAATACTATTAAGAGATAGATAAGATTCTACAACTAATTTTTCAAATAGAAATATGAGTAATTGCTATGGAATGTACTGATCTACTGTTATTTCCCCCCACCAGCAATATGTAAAATGTATAAAAATTCTTTATTTGAAACTACTAGAAGCTTAGCCAGAGTATTGAAAACATGACAAATAAAGGACAACTGATTTCAGTTTTGTTTCTGCCAAGAAACAGAATCATAAAGAATAACAATAAAAGTAGGAATCACAAAAATGGAGAAATAACCCCAACATTAATTAAACTGTACTAATCAACAATCTACATGAATGATTTTTGTAGGAAAATATGAATTACCAAAATCAATCCAAGGAATGAAAGAAAATTAACACATAATAACCAAGGAAGAAACCAAGAAAATAAAATGCCACTCCACAAAAAGCACGAAGCCTAGACAAAGAATAAGTGAATTCCTTCAATCTAATGCTATTTAAACTGTTCTAGAGCAGAGAAAGGAAAGCTTCCCTAGTATTTTGATGAAACCAGTAAAAATACTGACTCTAAACCTGACAAAGAGAACACATAAATAGAACTGTATGCTTGTTGCACTTAAGAAGATGGCTGCAAACATCCAAAAGAAAGTTTTAACAAGTAGAAATCCACACTATATTAGAACAATAATATACAATAAATAAGGTTTACTCCAAGAACATAAGAATAATTTGATACTAGAAAAATCTACAAATATAATTCACCGTATTGGCAGGACAAAGAGTGGAAAATATATTAAGAAAAGCCAAAAAGGCATTTGATAACAGTCATCATTCATTCCTAATAAAAAATAGTATTACATATAATTTCATAGAGGACATACACATACACACAAACCCCCTAACAAAAGCCAGCACAATGTTTAATGGAGCAATATTTAAAACATTACCATTAATGTCAGACACAAAACAAGGGGCCTGGCTGCCATCACTATTAATCAAAATTATTCTGAAAGTGGTAGCCAAAGGAATTAGATAAGCAAACTAAATAAAGGTATAAATATTAGAAAGGAAGCAGTTACATTCACCAATGTTTGTATTTTCTACATAGAAAACCAAAGAGAACCAACTAAAAAACTATCAAGACCATGACAATAAAGATGTGAGACCAGCTGAAAAAAATTCAGAAAGAGAATAATAAGGGATGTCTGGTCCTACCCAGATATTATAATGTACTAAGAGCTACAGGAAAGCACTCCTAATGCATAAAGAGACAAATAGTTTAATGGAATAAAACCAAGACTCCAGAAATATTAATACATCTAAGAACATACGGGCACTCAGAATGTAATAAAGGTGGTGTTTCAAATTAGTGTTAAAAAAAAAAGATTAGTTATTCAATAAATGATGCTGCAAAAGTTGTCTAGCCATTTGAAAAATAAATATGGATCCTTATTTTCTCTACACACAAAAAAATCTTTCCAGATGAGTCAAAGATTTAGATGTAAAAAAAATGAAACCATAAAAATTTAGTATCAATTGTTAACAGTTTTCTTATCTTGGAACAGGGAAAATCTTTACAACATTATCCCAAAACCAAAACCATAAAGTAAGAAAGTAATATATGGGACTAAATAAAAATTTATTAGTTCTTCTTAAGAATAAAAAAATCTATAAGCAAAATTTTAAAACAAAGTTGGGAATATTTACAATATATAATAGGCAATGGGTTAAAAACCACAATATCCAAAGAACTCTTGAAAATCAGTAAGAAAAAAAGTGAACATCCCAAAAATAAACAAAGGGCTTAAATAGGCATTAAAGAAATAAATAAGAATAAATGCAATCTATGACACCACTGCACTCCAGCCTGGGCAACACAGAAAGACCCTGTCTCAAAAAAAAAAAAAAGAGAATCTATCAATTTTTGCCAGTAGATTGGCCAAAAACAATGATTTACAATAACTCCTGGTTGCAAGTTTATGAACAAATGAGTCCTCTCCTGCACTAATAGCTGGGGTATAAATTAATATTTATCTTTCTATAAAGCAGTCTGGCAATAAGTATCAATATCTAAATTGTACATACCCTTTGATACAATATTCCCAATTCCAGAAATATGCTTAAGGTAACAACATCAGTACATGAGGATTTGTGAAAGATGAAATTTAAAAAACAAAATTGAAAACTAATTAAAATTAGGAGTTACATGCACAATTAAAATTTAAAAATTAAGAAATCATATGAATAACAACATAGAACATTAAGTAAAATTGTTTAAGAAAGGTGGGAATAAAGGTCACTTTTTAAAATTTTACTTAATGTTCTTATCCAGTACTTAATGTATTTATCCAGTGAGCAATCAGATACAAGATCTAAAAGCTCAGAGAAGAAATCTGGGTTGCAGATCTAAGATAACAGACTATTCAGAAGCTTCTTCTCTCTTTGTATCACTAATCCATCACTATCTTCTTTGTAATCCTCAACCATTTAGTTACTACTCCATAGTTCTCTGACAATGTCTTTACAAAAAATCTCTCTCTCATTTCATTAATGCCCATATCAGTATTTTTATGTTATGAGGAAACTCAAGTTTTTTTTTCTTTTTTTTTTTTGAGACAGAGTCTCACTCTTTTGCCCAGGCTAGAGTGCCGTGGCATCAGCCTAGCTCACAGCAACTTCAAACTGCTGGGCTCAAGCAATCCTTCTGCCTCAGCCTCCCAAGTAGCTGGGACTACAGGCATGCGCCACCATGTCCGGCTAATTTTTCCTATATATTTTTAGTTGTCCGATTAATTTCTTTTCTATTTTTAGTAGAGACGGGGTCTTGCTCTTGCTCAGGCTGGTCTCGAACTCCTGAGCTCAAACAATCCGCCCGCCTGGGCCTCCCAGAGTGCTAGGATTACAGGCGTGAGCCACCGCGCCCGGCCGAAACCCAAGTTTTATCAACATTTTACAAGGTAGAAAGCATGACGACCACTGGTCAGGGCGTTTTGCAGATAGTTTTACAAGAAGAAGGAAGGATATTAGAGGGACTGATCAGGACTGATACTAGTGGGAAGCATCTGTATTTCTGATCAAAGTAGAAAGGAGGAAGGGAAATAGTCTTTGAAACAAAAGAAACAAAGTAAATCCATAAAATAAATAGGGAGCCAGAAAATTAATAAGAGAGCAGAGTCAGAGTCCAGAAAAATAATCATAAAGGAGAAAGCAGGCCACAGAAAGAAGAATTCACATATCAGGCACTTCCCCATTCCAATCTCTTCTGTTATGTCCTGCCTTCACCAAACCCAAGTCTCTTTATCATTTCCCAATGGTTTCCATTACATTCGGTTTTGACAATTATAGAATTTGGCATGGAGAACTTTAAGTAGTCCAGGACAGAGACATATTTTGAAAAGAAAACTCAACATAAGGACCTAACTGGAAGAAGAAAATCCTGAGATTTGATACTGCAAACAAGACACACAATGTTGCAAATTCTGAACTCCGTAGTCTGTTAGTTTTGGGTTTTTGTTTGTTTGGAGACAGGATCTCACTCTGTTGCCCTGGCTAGAATGCAGTGATCTCATCACAGCTCACCTCAGTCTCCACTCCTGGGCTCCAGCAATACGCCTGCCTCAGCCTCCTGTGTAGCTAGGACTACAGGCACATGCCACCAGGCCTGGCTAATTTTTCTATTTTTTGTAGACATGGGTCTTGCTACGTTGCTCAGGCTGGCCTCAAATTCCTGGCCTCAAGCAATTCTCCCATCTCAGCACCCCAAAGAGCTACTAGGATTACAGGTCTGAGCCGCTTTGCCCGGCCTGTCTTTTAATCTCTGCCAAACCACATAGAAAAGCTCTTCAAGCTCTAAGGAGATAAAAGTGTAAAACCTCAGAGTAATTGCTTGGGGGGTGGAGCTAGACAACCACAATTATATAAGAAGCTGGAGGCACTTTAACTTAAAGTACCAGAGAGCTGTGTAAATTACCAGGAGTCTTCTGACAAAAAGTAGAATCACAAAACTTCTGTACTAGAAGGGTCCTCCTCAGACATCATTTGGTGGACTAGTTTTCCAGATATTTTATAACTCTTTTGAGACCTAAGTAGATCAAATCACATAGGTACCATATTAAAACATATTTCAAATTAATGAAATTAAGAAAATCATTCCAGCACAGCTTCCATAAGTGAAAATTAATCATGAAAAAACTCTTACAAAAAAATGGCTGGCTCCATATGGTATAATTATCTACCTGGAAAAACTAAGAGAATTAATCAAAAAGCCATTATAATGAATAAGAGATTCAGAAAGTGACTGGTTACAAAATAAATATACACCAAAAAATTGGTAGTTCTATTTACCAGCAATAGTCAGGTCATGAAAATATATGTATTTTTTACATACTATGTGTGTGTGTATATATATGTAAGTAAACTTTAAAGAGAGAGAGAGAATGAGAAAGAGAGAAAAAGAAATCCCATTCACAACAATAAAAATAAAATACAATGGGACGGAACAGAAGACCAAATGATAATGTTTCTGACATCCACAGGAAAAGAGATCATTCTTTAAGTAATACTGAGGAAACTGGCTAACCAAAAGTTTTAGAACTCTCTACCTCACACTATACAATTAAACATGTTCTGGAATAATTACAAAACCAAAAGTTGAAAATGAAAGGATGAAAATAGTTGGAAAACACAAATTAATTGCTATATGAACATATGGTAGGAAAAGCCTATCTACACAAGATACCTAAAGAAGAGAAGGATTTAACTACATAAAATGTTAAAACCTGTAAGAAGGCAAGAGAAGGGAAGTATACAGTCAATTAAACCCAAGTAAAGCTGTTAAAATAAAGAAAAAATGATAATACCTAATAATGGCAAGTACAAGGCCTTTCAAATGGTTTTGTAATAAAGGTAAAAAAGTACAATCCTTCTGATGGGCAATCTGGCCATGTGTATCAAAACTGCTAAACATGGGCAGATCTTTTGACCTAGTAATTCCATTCACAACAATTCTTCATAAACAATGCCTAGGCACAAAGGTATATTAGCTATAATAATGTTCAGTGTGGCACTGCCTGTCATAAAGATTGTCTAAGAATGGAGGACCTACTTATAGCACATTCATACAATGAACTAGTATGCAGCCACTAAAAGTTATATGGAAAAGTAATGACATGAATAATATCATAAAATATCAAATGAAAAACAAATGCAAGCAACAAAATAGCACAAACTCATTTTCAGTTTTTAAAAAGGAGATCTATATATATCTACACACACACACCTCCACAAGGTAAAGAGATTAAAATTAACCCCTACCTTGGAGAAATGAAGGTGGGTGGGAAGGTAATTTACCCCAAGCCTCCCTAAGCCACTAGCATCTACTTACCAAAATGAATATTCTTACCATAAGACTCTCATTCCTCATGGAAATAAAAGCAGCCTAGTGTAATAAATGCAGTACACAAATATGGAAATAGCGGTACCACCTGCCCATCTCCTATCAACTCCACCTCTCCAATCTTGTTCTCCATGTTCCACCAGATATGCAGGGCAATCAATCCACTACTTTAACCCAGTATGGCAAGAGATGTAATGTTAGTATTAATAACTCCTCTTGGATTTCTGCTAGGTAGCTACTGGGACACCTCCGAAGTTACCTGTCATGGGAAACTCTAAAGGGGTGGATTCTGACACCCACTTGTTATCAATAAACAGAATGCACATGTCTGCAGGCAGAACCTATGACTTGGGCTCAGTCTTCTTGCAGTGTGTGTCACCCCAACTTGATCAGAAAGTGGGACCTGTTCCTCTCTGATGCATCTTCCTCAAGGCGGTTATGTCAGAAGTGGGGACTTGATTCTCACTGGTCTAATTATTCTGAAGATTCACTAATTAGAAGTGGGTGTCTAATTACTTTTAGTTCAACATTTTTATCTAACTTAGAGACAAAAAGTTTAGTAACTTGTAACTCTAGGAGATAAAACACTCCTGTTAACCAATGCTATTACTACGCTTTCTAAACTAATACTTGCAGTACAAAACTGGCATTTGTTTTTCAGCATCTCTCAAGGCAAAGCAGTCCCAAAGAGAACTATAAGAAATTCTCAACAATGCAGGTAATTATTTTTGATCATTTGTTTGAAATTTTCACGATAGGCATTACTTATTATAGTAGAAAAAAGGGGCTTTTTCTAATGGCAGATCAAACTATCATACTGTGACTATTGGATCTAATATATGCACCCACAGCAGGATTTTCTTCAGACATACGTACTACAGCTAGCCTGCAGTAAGTGGTCATATAAAATTACATTCAACCAATTTTAAAAAGTCAATCATTCTTCTATGTGTAGGGTTCATGATCAGCAAAAAAGATAAGCACTCCTGTCTTAACAAAAATTTATGATAACTTGTAATCATCTATAATGCCTATTTCAAATCTCTTAAGATTATTTTGTTTCACAAAAGTAAACTAGTAACCATTTTTTCTAGTCAATTGAGTTAAGAAAAATGAAAAATCTGCAATTACAAAATATTTTCATCAAGTCAGCCACAGGAACCACATGCAGCATTGAACAATGACTGAATGACATTATCTTTATATGTTTTTTTTCATTCAAATTATCATTTAATGAGCAACTACTGTATGTCAAGCCCTATGTTCCGGTTCTGTCTAGCAGAGGAGATGGGAACTGTGATGAATACAATTACATTAAAATTAAAACACATATATACACACATACAGACCTAAACTCTTATCTTCATTTCAAAAATCCAAAAACCAAACTCTGAAAACCAAAATTGTTTCCTAAGTTGTAAATAAAACCTGACCTGAACTAATGTGAGGCTTTTTATAGTCTTTGTTATTCTAATTGGCATAAATATGTAGAATTCTGCTAGGGAAACTAATGTGTACAATTATGGGGTGATTGCTCCTATCCACAGGAGGTTTCATGATATTCACGATATATGCCATCTTGATTTTCTAAATTCCAAGACATTTTTATTTGAGACATATATGCTACCATGGGTTTCGGCTGATGGTCTATAGACCAGGTGTGTTAGATGTAAAGAAAGATGAATTATTTTAAGGAGCACAAGAGTCAGCTGAGGTGGGTAAAAGGAATAGCCAGAGAAGCCTTCAGAAAAAAGATGATCCTGTTCTAGGCATCACACACTATCCTTGAAAATTTTTAACCAATCCTTTCACACCACCACCAAAGACATTTTTTAACTGCCCTACTTCCCTGTTTTGAAAGATCTGAGCTGTCAAACCATATTTATCCATACTTAATTTTCTCAAAGGGGTAAGAGCATTATTATACCAATTTTGTATTTTTATCCAAAACTACAAACTTTGTTTTCTTCGCCCTCATAGCCTTATCCCAAATAAATGTACAATTTCCAAAAATACAGTCAGTCTTGATTATGTGGCTATGATCAATCACACTGTGTATTATCCATACTAGAACATAATTTCTAACACTTATCTGATAGCATTAAGCATTTTATACACACACACCCCACACACACATACTCATTTAATTCTGAAAACATCCTATGAGGTAGTTATTCCCATTTTAAAGTTGAGAAAAGTAAGGCACTGTGAGGCTAAGTAACTAATATGGCATTATAACAGATATTATGATAATATAGAATTTATAAAAATATTAAAGTTATTAATGAAAATATCAATTAGAAGGTTTCCATTATTTGGATGTCCAACAAATGCTCCCTTGGGTTTACAATAAATAATGACTTGGCCACTCAGCTCTGAGGCCCAGAAAGCATAGCAGAGCTGGTGTGGCCAGGTACCCGACAGCAGAACTCAGGGTAAAAATGACAAAGCCATCAAGTGAACATGAAGCAAAGACTTCAACACTACCCTAATATTCAAGGAGAGCAAGAGGGAGAATTTGGACAATTTTAACAGATAACTATTTATTTTTAAATGTTTGCATAACATTGTGGAACAGTAAACATTTTCCTAAACACTGATGTGTTTTTGAGCAAGCATTTACAACTGAGATTTGTTGTTATTCTGACTTCCTTCCCAAACTCATCACTATCCCAGTAAAAGATAATTGATGCTATTAGAAGCAGGCCAGAGGCCCTGCCCGCCAATATCCTCCCCCTCCCCTCTCCCCCACTGCCTCCCATCCCATCACCCTGAGGTCTGCGCCACAGACCAGTACTGGTCCGCAACAGCATAGGGCCCCAGAGCTCCACAGCCCGACCGAGCCAGGTCTGCCACCTCCTTCCTCCCCCCACCACCAAAAATTGTCTTCCACGAAACTTAGGAGGCGGGGGGGCACACAGCAGGAGGTGAGCCACGAGCAAGGGAAGAAGCTTCATCAGTATTTACAGCCGCTCCCCACGGCTTGCATCACCGCCTGAGCTCCGCCTCCCCACCCCTTGTTCATTGAAAAATTGTCTTCCATGAAACCGATCCCTGGTGCCAGTAAGGCTGGGGATCGCTGCCATCACCCCACCACAACCTCACACTTCTGAAGTTCTAGTACTCACATACTAATGTATGTACTGCCATTCCAGTGATCTATCCACGTTGAGAGAAATGTGTTAGATCGGGTATTTAAGCACCACTTCTCAGACTGGTGCTGAAAACAGGACAAAGATTTCAGTGGTCTAAGACAAAAAGGAAGTTGGGGGGAGGATGATGTATTTATTTTTTATGAAACACAAATTATTCAACTTACAAGATCCTTTAGTCTGAGGTTGTCCTTAACGTTTTCAGTGTTAAAATATTGTTCTTACTGCCCACGTAAAAAGTTAGCATCCCAGTCAATCCCTAAACTTAAGTGTTAGGATAACAAATATAGAATAAATCTACCGCGAACGCGTGGGTGGGTGGAGGGCAGGCACAGGCAGGAAATGAGGGACTGAAAAACTTACAGAGTCAAAAGGAAGTAGATCTTTTACATTTAACAGTGACAAAGAAATTTAGAAAATGACTAGTCCAGCAAACAAGTGCAAGCAAAATAAAATTTCACAAATGTCATTATCTTATTCAGAAATGATTACAAGCATTGAGGTTTTTCATTTTAGAGAGGGATAAAATGGGGGAAATAAAAGAATGACAAATTTGACTTTTAAAATGAAAGTAAAGCTCATAACTCTCAACAATACTAGGAAAAAAGAATTCACCAGAATATCCTTAATTTACTTTCTAAATATTAAATTAATAATAACACAACATATAGAAGATTGCTAAGAGCATGGACTGTGGAGTCAGCCAGCCAGAATCCCAGTTCTGTGTCAGCTGTGTAAACCAGGGCATGTGATTTACCCTCTCTCTGCTTCAGTATTCTTAAAGGCCGTTGTGAGGATTAAATGAGTTAAGGCATGGAAAGCACTTGGAACAGTGCCTGGCACTTAGTAAGTGCTTCAAATGTACTGTCATAAATATTATTTGATAATATGAAGAAACAAAGGTAAAGTAAGGACTAGAATGAAGACTATAAAAATTACAGTACTAAAAGTAGTTGATGTTCTATTTCCATAAAATTCTTTAAAACTACAACTATTTTCATGTACATAAAGTAAATGAGGTCATGTATGACATTTCTAAACTTTTTAATTTACATTAGAAAAAAATCTGAATCCAGTTAGGACACAGGCAGTAAGTGTGACTCTCAGTTGTTTGCCTATTTGCTTCCAAGGCTCAAGACTGCACAACTCAACAGGCCAAATTTGAGTACGTGAAAGAGAGCATATACTCAATTGTTTGCATATTTGCTTCCAAGGCTCAAGACTGCACAACTCGACAGGCCAAATTTGAGTAAGTAAAAGAGAGTACATACTTCTACCAATAAAAGAAACTTTCATCCCATCAGTACATTCACGGACACAAGATTCTTAGCCTACATGTTGATAAAACCCAATTACTCATAGCTGAGCAAGCCTTTTGGCTAGAAGTACACAGAACTTCTATAGGAAAATTCACAGGCCAGGTGAAGCAGGCACCATATAGCCTACAGATATGGTATGTGCACTCTTCCTATTCCCTCCCCTGGGATCTAGACTTGGCCTGCTCCCTCTGCATAAGGTATCTCCTTAGACAAACTTTCTCAGTATACCAGGCCATTTGCCCCTTCTCCTAAGCCACCTTTCCACCTGGAATGAATTATTAAAAGGAACGTATTCATTGATAAACACATCACTTTCTTTGCACACAAATTATCTACATCCTTGGTACTCAAGAATGGTTCCACGTCTGGCAGCACATAGGAACTTCTTAGAAATGCAGAATATCAAGCTGCATTACAGATCTACTGAATCAGAGTATGTATTTTTAACAAGAGCTCCAAGTGATTTCTACCCACATTAAGATTTGAGCACTACTCTATGATACTACTGCAGATAGATGTAAAATTAAAAATGCTCAAGTTTACAAATGAATTCAGAGACAAGGTATGAAAACTACCAAGACACGGAATCAGAAAAGCCCAAAGAGAAAAACCAATGTATAAATGAATTTCTTTGCCACGTACAGCAAAAGTGTTCAAAGATTTTTCAGCAATGCCTACTTTAATGCTTCCTTGCTTTAAGTATTTTGTGTAACACAACACTAATAATTTATAGTTTTATTGGGACTATATTTTGATGTACAAAGAGTACAAAAGAATGACTGGGTCTAGAAATCCCAGCGCAATCGGACCCAAAGGTGTGAAACCTGCATGTTAAAATTTCGGGATTCAGTCCAATTCAGAATTGACAAATGAACTCTTTGCAGAAAGTCACTATTCAGAAAAAAATCTAGAAGATGTTAACTTTAAACATAGATGATATACCTGGAATTAAAACTAATAACTACTATCGAACAAACTCTGGGTCATTTGTAGAATCGAATATATTTTGGAAGGTCTGTGTTTGGTTTTCCAGGAAAAGTAGTGAGGTGGGGTGCGGTGGCGGGGAAACCAACTTTCATCCTCTGCAAAGTTTTTCTTCATAGCCAGAAATGCTTCACGTCCTTAAAGGTGAATAAACTTAAGTCGTACTAAAAACAAGGCATTCCCTGTCCCCAGAAGTGAAGTTAAGGCTTGTCTCTTCTAAAGGCTACAACTTAAAAGGTTTGAGGATTCCGGGCCCGATTCGCTTCCGGCCTGTGAAGGAAGCTTGCTGCCGGGGACCGAAATGAACAGGGAAATTTACCAAGTAGGAAGTTGAGCCCCAAGCCAGCCACCAGGCTCTACCCTCTCGCTGCAGCTGGCCTTCCAGCCTAGACCGCGACCTCTTTGGGAAGGGAAGGCAGGCAGGCTGGCTGGCAGCAGCCACCCCGCCCTGCGCCCCCTGCCCGCCCCGGTGCTGAGGGAGCCACCCAACCCCCACGCCGGCTCTGGGAAGCGCAAAGACGGGTGGTGGCGGCGGTAGCAGCCTCGGGCCTTCCCGGGAGGCGGCAGCGGCGCGAGGGGAGACGGAACCGTGCTGAGAGGCTGAGGGGGAAGCCGGGGCGGGAGCGACTGCATGTGGAGGCTGCACTGGAGGAAGGCGGAGGCGCTCGCGGGGGGCGGCTTGGGCTTTTTTATGATTATCATCATCATTTTGTTTTACCTGTGGCGCGGAAGTGCTCCCCAGCTCCTACTCCCTGAATCCTCCTCCTCCCCTCCTCTTTCTCTCTCTCTCTCTCCCTCAGTCTGCCGGGCGCTCGCGGAACCGGCCGGGCCCGGCCCGACCTGAAAGAGAACTGGGCGGGAGGGGGTGGCGGCGGTGACCAGCGGCCACGTGACCACGCTCGCGCCGTAACGGCGGCAGCCTCCTGCCGCGCGCCCTCCTCGCGCTCCACCTCTAATAACCCCGCAGCCCGCGCTCCCGGGAAGCTCGTGCGCAGGCGCCCGCCCGGGAGCTGGAGACTGCGCGGGCGCGCGATGCACTCGCTCTCAGGTCCAGGCTTCTGGAGCCCGCGAAGCGCGAGTCGCGAATACGTGGGGAGTGAACCACGGCCGGAGCTCTCCTCTGCCGAGCCGGCCGGCTGCTGGGCGCATGCGCGTGAGGGCTTTCTTGCCCCTTCCCCATACCCCTTCCCACCGGCGCGCAGCGGGGAACCCACTGCTGGGTCATAGTCGGAGCCCTACAGCTACCACTACCTTCCCAGGGTGGGACTGAGAAGGAGAGAAGTCAGTCCCTGGGACCCTCCCTGAGAGCCTGGCCCTCCTACCCCAGGAATTTACTTTTCCTTGTCGTATGTAAATGGCCTTCCATTCGACATTTTTCTATAACTGAGTAGACTTCAAACCCAGTTCATCCGTCACTTTCTTTCGGAAACTTATCCAACTCCGCTTTGGGGGAGTCAACGAGCACTTTGTGCAGACCTACTTTGTAGTCTAATACATACGGAATTAAAAGGTTTTTTTTTTTTTTTACAAGTCCACAATACTAGAGTTGTTTTATCTTTTCCTTATCACCTTGGACACTGTCTTCAGCATTGTATCTCCGTAAAGGCCTGATGACTATCAAAACTCAGGCAATTTCAAAATCCTTGTCTTGTTGCCCTCAGTCTCTGCTTAATCATGATTTAAGATTCCCTTTAACCGAAGCACGTGGAATGCTGGTGTTTATTTCCCCAATATGAAAGCCTTTGAATGGTAATGCTAATTAGAGTGATAAAGGCTTCACCTAGTAAAAAAGATTTATAGTCTTTTATTAGCCTATCTTCACAAAGAGCTCTAAAGGAAATTGATACTATTGAGTCCAGAAAAAGGAAACCAAGTCAAATATCCAAAAGTTAGCTTCAGAGGGCAGTTCCTGTGTGGGAGACCTTTGTTCATGGAGGAACACTCCACTTCACACAGGGTTTCCCTTGTTTTCTGTTGCCCTCTCCCTGTTATAAAAGCTGAATGGGTTAAGTTAGTGCCTCTGGCCAGATTTAATCAGGTCAAATAAATAAAATGTAAAAACTCCCTATTTGGGAGTTCTGCATAGACCAGTAATCATTCCTGTTAGACTGGTGAATTCTGAGATGATGATCAAGAAACAGGACTAGCAACAAAATCACCGAAAATAGTGGAATGAATGTATTAATGTTTTAAGAAACGGTATTGGATCACACCTGTAATCCCAGCACTTTGGGAGGATCACTTGAGCCCAGGAATTCAAAGCAAACTCTGTGTCCAAAAAAAAAAAAAAGAGGAAGAAGAAGAAACACTATTAACAAGAGCAATGAGAAACTAGGAAAATCAAAACCCTCAAGACTCCATTCTCATATGTTTGCAAAGTTAATGGACTCTTTTCTGCATTTACTACTGTGTATCCCCATGGAGTGACCCCGCCCCATAGTTTCAGCTACCACAGTGATTATGCTAATGGCAATCCATACTACATTCAGTCCAAGGCTCTGTGGTAGACTGTTATTTTGGTGGACCGGACCGCAATGAACCATGCCTCCCAGTCTTCATGCCCTTGTATGATCCCTTCCCCCCCCCCTTTTTTTATTTTTATTTCAGGATATTATGAGGATACAAACATTTTGGTTACATTTTATGTCTTTGCCTCACCCAAGGGAGGATTAGAAACATACCCTTGGTCTCTACAATGCTCACTGCCTTCTGCTTTAATCGGGGCTGGACTTGTCACCTGCTTTAAACAATAGAATATGGCAAAAATGGCTCTCTGCTTCTCCTAGGCCTAGGTCTTAACAGGCTTTGCAGTGATAACTTTCAACTTTATTGGAGTCTGTAAAACAGAGATGCTAAAGAAGTCCCACCACCTTTTTGTATTCTGAGGAATGGTTTACCGCAAAGAACTACCCTTCCACACATTACTTAAATGAGATTCATTGTCCGCTCTTTCTCATAAGACTGATGACCTCTGACAAGGCCAAACATAGACCTTTCCCTTTTTGCCTGAACCTGTTGGCAAGGTCAGACACCCTTCAGCTTCCTGTTCTTTGTCTCAGGAATGATTAGCCAGGATTAGAACTGTTTGTCTCCTTGAAATTAGCTGGACACAGGGATAAGTATTTCCTGGCTGAGACCTCTTCTGATTATAAAAACAATCCCATCTGTAATCATCTCACCTCTATATAACTCCCTATAAAAGTATGTGTTCTACAATATTTTCTTTAAAAAAAAAAAAAAAGTCTAAGACAGCCAGGCACAGTGGTACATGCCTGTAGTCCCAGTTATGTGGGAGGGGGAGCCTGAGACAGGAGGATCCCTTGAGCCCAGGAGTTTGAGACCAGCCTGGGCAACATAGAAAGACCTCATCTCTAAAATAGTAATAATAATAATAAAGATAAAAATATAAGGAAACACCACCCTGCTGAGATACGCTGGTCTTCCAATCTGGAGTGTACTCTACCTATTGCAATTGCCTGAATAAAATCTACTTCCTTACTTGTTTAGATTTTATCTTTGATAGCAGCTTTCATTTTTGCCCTTTGGGGAAAGCATCACGTAAGAAATCCAACTACTCAGAAACCACCACACAGTGAGAAGGCTAACCTAGCCACCTGGAGAGGCCAAATGGGGAAAAACTGAGGCCCCTGGCCAACAGCCTCAGCTGTGTTCCCAGTGGACAGTCAGTGCCAACCTGCCATGTGTGTGAGTGAGGCCATCTTGGAACTGGAATTTCCAGCCTTAGTCAAGCTGCCCCAGCTGACACCACTCACATGGAGCAAAGATGAGCTGTTCTCCACGATGCCCAAATTGCAGAATTATGGAAAAATAAATAAACCATTTGTGTTAAGCCAGCAGTTCCCAACCTTTTTGGCACCAGGGACTGATTTCATGGAAGATAAGTTTTCCACAGATGGAAGGGAGGGGGGTACGGCAGAGCTCAGGTGGTGATGCACAGCCAGATTCCCAACAGGCCTGGCCAGTGGGCTGTGGCCCGGGGGTTGGGGACCACAGTGTTGAGCCACTGAGTTTTGTGACAGTTTATTAGGTATCAATAAATAACCAGAATAGACCTCTTTATCCAGCTGCCTGCTAGAGGTGTGTCCCAAATGGTCCCACAGGTACCTCAAACTCAATCTGCTCCAGTTGAGTCTTTCACATTCCTTCCAAACTTGACCTTTTTCCTGTGTCTTTTACCACCGCTGGTTGTGCATTCATCCCCTCAGTGCCCCAAGCAGAAAACCTGGGAGAGCACGTTGACTCCTCTATATCCTGCAATGTTCAGTCACCAAGGAACAGGCTTCTATTCAAGCCTCAGGAGACATTTCTCACCTCAGATCCCCATCATCTGAGGATTAATCAGTTTCTTCCTCATTGCAAAGAAGAATCATGCAGGCACCCAGATTACCTTAGAGGCTTATTGTCAGGCAAGAAGTAAGGAGATGTGAGAAAATAGCCCAGTCATCTTCCATCGCCTGCTTCTGGTAAGGCTCAGTTGGCCTCATAGGGAGCCACAGCAATGACCCCATCCTTTAGGCCACAACATTAGCTCTAGGGATCCAGGTTCTCTTTGATCTCTCATGTTCTTACCCCCCAGGAGACAACCTGAGGGGTCTATTGATCCTCAGTCGATATAAAGCACCTGACAAGGCAGAGAGTGCCCTACAGTCTAATTTAAGAAAAAGAAACAAATGTAATAAAGCTGATGATTAATAACTCCATAAAATATAAACATTGTATAAAAATTCATTTTGAGTTATGCTACTTTTAATAGAATTCATGTGTTTAAGGTAGAAAAATTAAATTTGAACATCAGCATTCTTAGAAAAATAACAATCGTGACAATTTGGTTTTACAGCAACTTGTGTGCTAGTTTATTCTCTGCTTCAGCATCTATATGCATTCTCTGTCTTGAGGCATGTCACAAAATGAAGCACAGAAAACCAAATGTTCTCTAGGAAAGGTGGAAGCTGAGGGGATAGCCCTCGCCAAGGACTGGCTCTCTCCTAGGCCTCTGCCTGTGAGGATGGACACTCAGCCTGGGACTACTTGGGCCAGGCCACCAACCATATCCCCTCTCATGGCTCTTTTCTCCTCCACTCCATTCAACTCACCCTGGTAAAAAGGCCATTATTAGATTCTGAAATTGCTGTGGTGGCCGAGACAAACATAATAATACGATGTACATCCTGTAGTATGGCATTGTCCAGTGGAAAGTGAAAGGGTTGTGGTAAGCGTGGGCTGTGTGTGGGATAGCATGAAGAATTATCTCACCCTTTGCTATCCTCTGCATCATCCATGGAAATACCCCACTCAGATCTGCTGCAAGGAGCATAGTTGACTTTCAGCCTCAGCAGCTGCCCTACTGAATTCAACACCAAGAGAGGCCACACTTCCCCTAACAATTGAGCACAGCAGGGGTATTAGTGAAGGCCAGTTCTCAAGAAATGCAAGATTCCTCTAATGGCAGCTGTGCTCCAGGATTTACCAGTGGCATAGGCAAAACTTTCTTAGAACTATGCCATAGTATAAGGCTCTTCTTAAACAGCCTTCTTTCCTTCCCCCTTAACTTTCCCAGGTAACAGACCTGCATTGCAGTCTAAAGTCTCCCCCCCACCCACACACACACACACATACACCCTCGCTCCTGCTTCCTTCCCTTTATCCTTCATTGCTGTTCTCTCAATAAAGCTTTTGCGTATCCAATCCTATTTTGGTGTTTGCCTCTATGAGGACCTGTACTGAAATACAGCGCCATTCTAGGACTTTCTTTCCAGTTCCCAGTTACAGCTATAGGTCACAGTTATTAGTAATATCAAGAAATCTAAATTCTTTAATTGTTTTGGGTTTCTGATTTTGAAGAACTTTTTATCTCCCAGAGCCATCTATTAAAATGCAGCTAAGACCGGGTCGAGATAACAAGCTAAAGCCTTTCACAGTCAAAAAATGAGAAAGATTGTTTAAGAGTTATTTGACTGTAAAGATGATTAAGATGATAAGAAGCATTGTAAGGCTAACGACAAAAATTACTAAAAGTTTTGTGGGATAACATGACCATTTAGGTACCCAACTCTCCATTCTGTGATCTGTAACAGATGCTCTGGAGGCTGTTTGTCTAGCTCATAATAAGAGCTGTCAACCACCATCCCTCAATCATCCCTTTCTACCCATTCCCAAACCCACATCAACAACCTAGGACCAATCAGCTTCTCTTTCTGATAGAATTGACAATTGGGATTAAAAAACAACAAGGCAGTCCTTGTGTGTGGCTGGAACTGTAATAACTCAAAAGAGTAGACCATTTTATCAGTCATGGTCTAACCATGAGGATAGAAACCACTTCAACTATTTACAGCAGAGAAAATCAAATATATAGGGAATGAGTTACACGGGTTGAATGATAGAAGAACTAAGAGCCAACCAAGCAACAGGGAGATTGTCCAGAGATTAGCAACGGTGGGAGAGAACTGAATTACCTCTCAGCTGGCGAGACACAGGAAAAGGTCATGTTACTGGGGCCGCACGGCTGGGGTCATCCAGTGGAATCTAAACCATGGGACATACAGAGTCTGAGTAATTTTATACAGAGAGAACTTCTTAGGACAGCTTTCTTTAGGAGGTGGCTATATGCACAGCAGAGACTTGCAAGGTGCACCCTCCACACCCCTCCCCCCACAAACAACCACAGGGTGTACGAGAGGATCAGTTTCCTAAAGAAAGGTCATGGCTATTTGGCAGAGGTGGGAGAGATGCTTGGCTGACAACACAATACATTAATATATTCTCTACATTCCTTCTGTTAGTTACCCAGCACATGTATACACCTTTCTTCTCACACGTAATTTCAAAACTCTTTCACCTAATATAAAGCAACTATCTACTTACTAACCCTGTGATCAAAGAGTAGCTATCAGTAGGCAGTCAACCAATTGATCAGTGATATTAGGGTTTGGTTTTAAATCATTTTAATTCTCATCCTAGTTATGGAAAACAAAAGTGACATTATTCTTCAGAAAGCATACCAATAAAACAGTCTAAAACCACAAATTGATTTATATGTAGTGTCTGCATACCTATGTGTGCTAGAGTACTGGCTCCTCCTCCCTTCCCAAATCGATTTTTCTCTTCTTCCATTGGATTGAGTTTTAGCTGGGCACATGGCCATCTGTCTGGAGACTATAGTTCCCATTCTCCCTTGTGGCCGGATGTGGCCATGTGACTTCATTTTCATCTATGGAGTGTAGGAGCAATGTGTACATTTTCCACATTAATTGTTTAAAAGAAAACTGCTTGCCCTACACTGCCTCTCTCTATTCCTGCCACTTGGAACACAGTTATGGCAATGACCCAGCTTACAGTGGGCTGAGCCTGGCATACCAACCGGATCGGAGGAAATTGGGTTTGCTTTGTGGAGAACTGCTTACCCAGCCTGGACTGCCTCACTACACTTATAAATTAGAGAGAAATAAACTTTTACCTTATTTAAACCACTGGATTTTTTCTCTCTTGTTTTAAAGCTGCATACTCTATATCCTACCTAATACTAATACAATATATAAAGTTTTATATTCTGCTAACTACGTTCATATAGGGAAAAGCTCATGAAAGACTATCTAGATCAATTTTGAAATCATAAATAAATAAATTCATTTGCCCTTAAAGGAAATGTTGTCAACAGTTATGGATACCTGAAGAATGTCAAATGCCTTGATATTGCAAGACTCATTTTTGCACCATTATGGTTTTGATCAGCACCCAGGAAACCATGCTCAAAGTTGTCCTTAAAAGATCATGGAGCAATCAGAGACATTAGGAGAGAGTGTATACTAAGATTTTAAGTGCCTAGACTCAGGAGTGGAATTGCTCAAGTTCAAATCCTAGCTACCCTTATTTGTTAGTGACGTGACCTGAAGCAAGTTATTTAAGTTACTTAACCTCTGTTGTTTCAGTTCCACCTGTGAGATGGGATAATCAGAGTCCCTAACTTCTTAGGTTGTTCTGAGCATTAAATGAGATAATTCCCTGTAAGACATTTAGCACATAGTAACCATTGAGTTGGTTACTATGTGTCTTTATGCCATATGAGACCCCTACCTGTTTTCCAAGCATAGGCTTAAAATGTTGTGCCAAAAAAAGTGTAAATAAGCGAGATGGCTAATACCATTTATTTCACATCCCTGTTAAAGTGTTTGTACCAATGTGTTATCAGCAGCTACTAAAATGTCTGGCATTCCCTAGATTATGAGCTCCTCAAGGGCAAGCAGCATGTCTTATTCATCTCTGAATCCTCGGTGTTTTAAGAAGTGTCTTGTGTTTGGTAGGTATTCAACAAATGTTTGAAATGAATAAAAGAAAATATATATCACATTATGGAAATCATCAACTTGCTGTATAGTTGAACACTAGATTATTTATTTATTGTAGTGTAACAAATCACAAATTTAGCTACTTAAAACAACATGCACTTACAGTTTATACACGATTCTGCACGTGGCTTAACTAGGTTCTTTGCTTCAGGCTCTCTCTCCACGTGCTTGCAATCAAGTTGTTGGTTGAGGCTGCAGTCTTTCTCAAGTCTTTACTGGACAAAAGATCTGCTTCCAGGCTAACATGATTGCTGGAAGAATTCAGTTCCTTAGCAGTGGCAGCACTGAGGGTCTCATTTTCTTGCTGGTTGTCAGATGGAAACTGCCCTCAGTTTTTTGCCACTTGGGCCTCACCACATAGCAGCTTGCTTCATCAAAACCAGCAAGAGAGGGACAGAGTTTCCTCACAAGACAGACATTTCATCTTATGTAACATAATCACGGAAGTTGCAACCTATTTACAATGACAATATACTATTTATTAGAAGCACGTCACAGATCTCTTCCACACTCAATGAGAGAGTATTACATGGGGCATGTGTACCAAGAGGCCCAAATAATTGAATGCTATCTAGAGTCTGTCTGCCACAGACATGAGTACATTTAAGTAAGACAGGAGTATGTAGTCCACGCAAATGAAGAAACTTGGTTAGGGTCATGTGTTAATTTATGACAATCCCCAAATGCTTGCTCAAATGTGTTAAGGCTTCAAAACATGATATAAGAGGAAGAGAATCTATCACCAAAATCTTTACAATTTGAATGGATGTCACAACTCATCAACAGAAACAATTGAACCCCAAAATCACTAGCCAGTTTTATGAGGCTGAATGTCCATCTAGAAATTCTTTAAAAAGTGACCGAAATACAAACATTGAAGGTATGCAACATCTTTCTGCTAACCTGGAGAAATTACAGAAAAAATGTTTCAGTTGGTCCTTGGCATGTTCCACTTGATTCCATTCATTTGAATAGTCAGCCAAAAACACTAAGCATGCACACAGAAAGACAAATGCCTGAGAACCAACAACAGGGGAGATATTAATTAGCTATTCTTACAACAATGTTGCATAACAAACAACCCCAATATCTCAATGGCTTACAAAAACAAACATTTATTTTTCTCACTCAGGGATTACACGCTGGCTGTAGTTCACATGATCTCACTTTGAGTTTGGCTGAACCAAACTGGGCTAGGCTGGACTCCAGGCTTTGGGTTGGGTTCAGGTCCGTTCCACATGTATTCTTCATTCTGGCACCAGCAGCCACACAGAGCATGTTCATGTTCTGCTCATGGCAGGTGACAGAAGCATGGAGCATGGAGAAACATTTTAGGTCTCTTATGGTTTTGGCCTGAAACTGGCATACTGTCTCTTCTGCCCATATCCTATGGGATTAAGCAAGTCAGATGGCCGAGCCCCATACCAATATTATGTGGAAATACATTAATATTCTGCATACTTTAGTGGGAGGCAATGTAAAGTCACATGAAAGAGGACAGGGTGAGTAATTCCAATATAGAGAGGGACTGAAGAATGAGGAATAATGAGTGAAGTCAAGCAAGCACAGATAGCCAACTGTGCTGACTGGTCAAGCCAGTGAAGTTGCCTGTGACGCTACAATGAACTCCCTGACTGTTGCTTTGAAAGAACAAGACACCCAGCCTGGGCAACATTGCAAGACCCCATCTCTAAAAAGAAAACAAAACATTAACCAGGTGTGATGACACACACCTGTAGTCCTAGATATTCAGGAAGCTGAGGGCAGGAGGATCACTTAAGCCCAGAAGTTTGAGGCTGCAGTGAGGTGTGATCACACCACTGTACTCCAGCTTGGGTGACAGAGAGAGACCCTATATCTAACAAAGAGATACAGAGAGAGAGAGAGAGAGAACAAGCCACAACATCATTATGTAACTAACAACTCAGGTCATGCATTGGTACAACATTGTGCTACCTTGATATGCAATCCACTATAAAATACAAAATCTACTTTATAGTAATATAATAAAGGTAAAGATTTTACAAGCACAAGGGCCTTAAATATTATGGTTCCCATGGCAAGTATAACATAGCCTTTCATGCCCATATACTGTAAAGACAGAAGAAGTCCAAACTATAAACAGTAATGGGAAATCATGCATATTCAGGGATGAGGGTAGTGAAAGAATTATGAGTTCAGTTAGAAAAATTACTTTGGAAATTTTATCTTGTGGAGGAAGCCTCAAGTAATGTACAGCATAATACAGCTGAATGTTTAATAGGTGACTAGATAAAGTAATTTTCTTTCATTCAAAAAGTCTGCAATGTTCAAATACAAATAAAAAGAAACACATTTACCTATTTTCTTAGATATAATATGAACAATGCTAATATTTTATTCCTGTGTATGTGTTTCAAATTTCAATAGTTTTCTTAACTGATGGTTCTTTGTTGGGATCTATTTCTTCATAAATGAGTTGACATCATGAGCCTGACAAACTGAGTTTTTTTCCTGTTTGGTTTTTGACTTGTCAGCCCTCCAATGATCATGTTTTTAACTTAATAATTGTTTACCTGTGCAGTTAAAATGTATTAATATGGAATTATTTGAAGCTTGCCTTTTAACTTCGCTATTTGAAGGATATTAGATATGATGCTATATTTAATTTATTAATTTCATTTTAAATTTAATTTATACATCAAAACACCAGAAGTTGAAATACTATTATATCAAAAATACTTAAAGAACATAATGCTATTCCTTCAAATATAATGCCATTCCTTCCAAATTCTGTAGTGTCATAATAAGTATCACATATGTAGCCAACTCCCCCTGATATCTAATTATCAATTCATTTATGTATGCCTTAAAACATGAACAGATGCATTTCTGAAAAACTGGAGTAGAGTTAAATTCCATATATCAGACTATTCTCTCATTTAATTTTCATATCTTACGTTAAAGTATTGAAGGTGTAGTCCTAAGGTAAACGCCTTTAAAAGCATGCCTTCAATCTGGGTTCACAAAGGGCTGCCTAGAGATGTCTGATAGGTCACCTTTTAATTTCCTGTTAAAATTCCACAAAGATACGGAAAAGGATATAAACTGGTACATAATACTATGGACTTAAGATGAGACAAGACAAGTTGCTAAAGCCCAGGTGGAATTTCAACTAGTTGTTTTATTGATGATGATGGACTGAAAACATATTCTTAAACTACTTTCCATGAGTTTCTCCCTCTGAAACAATCCATGACAAATGTCAACAGCCCAGGAAAAAATATGGCACACCCTCATTATCTGCATTTAACTCCAGTGTACAGGTACTTACTGACCATAAACAAACATCAACTGAGCCACTGAGAGCTGCAGTTCTGTCATTTACCTCCCCTTTCCCGCATCTAGCCTCATTAGCGTCAGTCTCTCCATGCATTCAGAAGCAATTGTCAGCACGCAACACAGCAGAAAGAGGAATAAGTGAACAAGGACAAGGTAAATCTTGGGATTCTTAGTTGCCTCATGAAAAGTGCTATCAATGGGCTAGAAACAGAAAGAGGATGAGGAAGATTGCCACTGGGCGAATAGATTTTGCTCATATGCTATGTTCTTCAAAGAAGAATTGCAAACTGCTTAGTCAGAGAAACCAATGTTAAGAGTAGGAGAAAAATGCAACATCGGATCAGTAGACATATATGAATGTCTTAGAGCAACGTTTTTCAATGGGGGCACTATTGGCTTTCAAGGGTAAGTGGTTTTCTGTCTTGTGTGGGACAGTTGGTTTCACTGTCCCTCGAGCACTTAATTACAGTAGTAGCTCCTGTGTTCCAGTTATTAATGTTGTGTAACAAACCATTCCAAAGTTGGCATCATAGAATGGTAATCATTTTGTTATGATCATAGATTCTGTGGTCAGGAATTAGACAGGGCAGGTTAAGGATGACTTGTCTCTTCTGGGCTTCAGTTTGGAAAACTGGAAGGCTGAGGGACTCAACTGTTGGGGACTGGAATCATCTAAATGCTCCTTCAGTCACATATCTGAAATATGGGCTGGCAGGACTCAAAGACTGGGACTGCCCATCAGAGGACATACATGGGGCTTCTCCGTGTGGCTTCACTTCAACACAGCGTGGTAGCCTTAGGGTTATCAGACTCAGGGCCCAGGGCTCTGGGTATGAGTGTTCTAGGGAAAAAGATGGAGGCTTCATGGCCTCTTCTGGTCTTACCTTGGAGGTCATGCAGCATTCAGCATTAGTTCTGCCACATTCTGTTGATAACAAGTGAGTCTAAACACACCTGGATTTGAGGTTGAGGCAATTCCACTTTTGAATGGGAAGAATGTCAAGGGTGCTTTTGAGTTATCTTTAAAAATTAAAATTTGCCATAACCTGTCACTGAGACAATCCGAATTATTTTTCTATGGCTTCCATAACAATTTACCACAAATTTCACACAACACAAGTTATTATTGTCTCTTTAAGTAGGTCAGAAGTTTGACACAAATTTCACCAGTCTAAAATCAATGTGTGGCCAGGCTGTGTTTCTTTCTGGATGCTCTAGGGGAAAATCTGTTTCCTCCTCATTTGGGTTGTTGGCAGAATTCAGTTCCTGAGGTTGTAGAACCATAGACTTCACTTCTTGTTGGCTGATGGATGAAGGCTAGTCCCTGTTTCTAGAGGCCACCCACATTCCTTGGATTATGCTCGCCCTCCTCCCTCTTCAAAGTCAGAAACAGCAGTTTGAGTCCTTCTTATGTAACATCTCTCTCACTCTTCTCCTATGACCATGTCTGTGACCACAGCCTGGAAAGGTAGAAATGTTTCCTGCTTTTAAGGATTAAATTAAAAGTAGGGATTAGATTAAGCCTGATTAGATAATTCTGGAAATCTCTCCATCTCAAGATGAATACTGCAATCACATCGGTTCTTTTGCCATGGAAAGTAACATATTCACTAGTTCTGAGGATTAGTGTACAGTCATCTCTGCAAGGGTGGGGGGACATTATTCTGCATGCCAGTCTACCATACAACCTAAGCTACCTACCCACATTTTGAGATCCTCCTTTTGGAAATGGTACCATCTATGGTTAATATACACTGTATTCGAGACTTTACACACCAACTCGACCTTCAGGTTTAGGTCTAAAAATAGTAGAGGGCGCTTAATTCACTGTCTATTGTCCAACACTGGGCTCAAACAATAGTGCCCTCCTCCAAATTCCAAAATGAATAGACAGAAAAAATTCAACTTGGGTGTCTATGAAAAAATACTGCAGCATATGGGAACAGAAACATCACCTTTTAATATACAAAGGAAGAGCATGACTCTAGGGAAAAAATTGTCTCTAAGAAACACATTAAAATGTTACAATATATCTGCTTGAAATCCTCAAAATATGCCTAAGGACATGGCTTCTTTGTGAAAAGAACAGAAATGACAAGACAAACATAAAGATAGCTATGAAAAGAAATTGATTGAAATATTAAAAAAGTAAGAAAACCCAAAATACAAAAGCCTAATTAAAATCCACATAGAAGGGAGTAAAGGACAAAACTGATACTGCAAAATAATAAACCAATAATGTGGAGGACAAACTTGAAAAATTCTCCTACAATGTGTTATAGTGAATTAGGAATTTTTTGATTGTAAGTAATAGGAACTCCCTTCAGTCTAACCAATGAATCCTCCTTTGGTCTAAGGTTGTTCAAGTGGGGTCTGCCACTTGCAACCTAGAGTTCTGATAGTTTGAATAATATACTGATTAAAGCTGATTTAATAAACATAACATCAGAATTTGTGCATCACAAATAGAAGTTGTGCCTTTTCAAGTGTGCATGAAAAAATATTCAATTTAACTATTTTTCCTTCTTGTAAGAGGCAGATGGAATTAACTGACTCTGGGGGTTTTCATTTGAACTTTAAGTACATGTTTGTACACTTTTGTGTAAATGTATTATACTTTTGTACCAAAAACTCCTGCAAAAAACAAAAAGCAAAACAACCAGACAAACTGGTACAAGACAGAAGTATGGAATTAATAAAGATAAAAACAGAGATTAATAAATTTAAAAAATAAAAGAATTGATAAATTCAGAGGTCCTTTGAAAAAAGAGAGAAAATATTAGTTTTGATAAAAAGTGATGTAAGAGCAAATTAGGTGGAAATGTTTTATATATATATGGAAAATTTTACTTATGTAATAGGATCAAAAATCTCAAATAAGATGTTAATAAATTGAATCAATTATATTAAAATAACAACCTGATATGATTTAGTTGCATTTAGATTTATAATGCAAAGGTGCTTTAATATTAGGAAATCATATATACATATCACATTATTAGGATAAACCAAAAACATTCCTTATCATCCCAGTACAAGCTAAAAAAGTTATTTAATAAAATGAACATTCATTCCTGGTAGAAACTGTTAGTGAACTAAGAATAAAATTTTGTGTCCTTAATAACAATAAATTATTCTTAAATTAAAAAAATTTAAATGTTTTTCTACAACTTTCCTTAATTTTAAACAATAGCCTAAATCAATCTTAATAATAATTGCAGTGCTGTGTCCCAAAGTGTCATTGAATATTTGTTCCTTTTGGGAAAATTGGCTAAATTTGGTGGTAGTCAGGGCAAAGTAGTGGTGAGGTGGGGAGATTAAGTTAAGTTGTCATCTCATAAATCACCAAGGTAACTTTTAGGTAGATTAAAAAATTAATGGTAAAAATAGAAATATTAAAAGATAACAAGAATTAATTAATTAATCCATATTGGGATTCTAAGCATAAAAGCAGCTTAGGAAATCACAAAAGATTAATAGATTCAACTCTATTAAAATTTAAGTCTTCTGTAGGTCATAAAACTTTTTTTTTTTTTGTAGAAATAGGGTCTTGCTCTGTTACCCAGGCTAGAAGTGCAGTGGCATGATCATAGTTCACCATAACCTCAAACTCCTCGGCTCAGGTAATCCTCCCACCTCAACCTCCCTACTAGCTGGAATTGCAGGTATGTACCACCACATC
>CAUYSK010109952.1:0-12149 GCA_963575035.1 Avahi laniger
TTTATTCTTCATATCCCCTCCTTTAGAATAAGCTTCCTTGCCTGTTCATTGACAGTCTGTAATAGGCACTATTGGGGATATTTCCCTCAGGCAGGCTTTCCTGATTCCAACACTAGAATGAGTGCCTGCGTTAATCTTCCCATAGCACCTTACACAACTGCTATCATGAAGTCTACATTTTATTATGTACTTTTTCTGTGTGTAAAATAGTGATTTCTTTGATTCTTCCAGAATTTGAATGTTTGTGAAGGCAAGAATTACTATCTTATTAGTGTTTTGTTCCTAGTGTCTATTAATATTATGTGGCATATAATAACACTTACTAAAATGATTCCCTAATTGTAGGTAATGTAGAAGATTGATTGGAATGTGAAGATGAAATTAGATAATTTATCTGAAAGCATGTTACAAAACCCAGAATATCATCTATGCTTTAGTTATTATTGTAACCATCCTGAGAGTACTTTTATCTAAAAGGAGGAATTAATATTGACATACATATTTTTAGAGATTGTCTATATTGTACAATGTAGAAATAAATTTAGTTACTTTTCTCACAAAATAACGTAGAGTTTGATTAAATTTTGAAAACAATATATCCATACAATATAATATTGTATTTAAAATGTAAAAATTTTTTATCTTTTTATTTCCTTTTGATTTAGGAAAATATATCACAGGATAAGTTATTGTTTGCTTTTGTCAATATCCTGTGACGTTTCCATGCAAGTATAGTAATACTGAAGAGTTTTATTAGATTTCCACATGAAGTAACCATAATGCCTAAACTATTGAATTGATCGAAATATTAATAGCTTTTCAAAATACATAATTTTTGTGTTTGTGAATGTAAGACATTAAAAATAGAATCTAACTTCTAAGTTCATATTATATTGCTCATTCGAGACATCACAAATTGTAAAATAACCTTTTGACCCATTTTATTAACTGAGATATATTAGTTATAATACTACTTGTGAACTTTGATACACGTAATTATAAGTTCATATTTGAATCTCTCAGACAAAAACAGCAATAATTATATTCCAATACACAAAATTAAAAAATACAAATTTCTTCTTGAATAATTTTAAGCAAACTGTTGCATACATTTACCTTCATTTCACGGGAAATAAAAGCATGCCTACTTAATAGTGCATTAAGTATATTATACATTACTGCAACTTAGAAGATTTGATTTTGAAAAATAAATGCGAATTTTTCTCATTACAGAAAAGTTTATCATTTTTTGTTATTACATAATCAACAAATAGCTCCCAATTTTTCAACTTTCATTTTTAAAACATTTTGTCTGTGGCATTGTATATATTTTGCCACATGTTCAATATTCATAAAGAGTAAATACATGCATATTTATATACACATATATAACTATGAAGAGTATGGAATAAAACACTTCTATGTAGAATATATGTTTTATATACTGTAAGCGTATAGTAACACATGACATTTAAAACAGATAGAAAGCAAATTAGGTCTAACTCCTCTCTGTTATTACTTGTGTTCTGATTTTCTCTGATGTTGAATAGTGCAAGTCTTCATATTGCTTTACTTAGTTTCCATTCCGTTTTTCTCTTTCAATATTCTTTGAAATCAAGGTCAGATCATCTATATTGATTCCCTACAGAGTAAGAAATGGCTTATGAGAAAGTACAGAAGCTTTTGGGGTTGGAGATATAACTTAAAAGAAAACATCTAAAAACGAAAAAGTTGGAAAGGCCCAAAGTTTTTGTGTGCAACCCTGGAAGGAAAAATAAAATAAAGAAAGGTCATACTAAACCTATATATGAGTTTATTTGAACTTTAATGGAAAGTTCTTTAGAGCCTGAGTGGGAGAATGGTAAGTACTTGCAATTTTAAGAGAGTTCTTGCTTATTGTTACATCAGGAATGTATTACATATTAATATTTTACAGTATATAACATTTTCATCTGTAATATCCCTTATTGCTTTAGCTATCCATGTGGGCTAAATCAATTTATTTCAATGGCTTATATAGAAACAGTGACAAAATTCAGTTTATAAACTTTTATGTTCGTTATATGTAAATAAACATGGGAATGAGAAGCAAATCACAGTGCTCATTTCTTCCAATGGCTAAATGAAAAATGAAACACACACAAACATTTATGTATGATACAATTTTATAGTTGTATAGTTTGAAAGTCTGAAATTAGCAATATGGAAAAAGTAAGAATTGAACATCGATGTCACCTAGTACAGAAAAAACATTTAATTGAACATATTGGTTTCCTAGGGCTGCCGTAACAAATTACTACAAAATGAGTGGCTTAAAACAACATAAACTTTTCGTTCACAATTCTGGAGAACAGAGGTTTACAGCAAAGTGTGAGCAGGGCCATGCTCTCTCTTTAGGCTCTAGGAAGTCCTTTCTTGCAGCTTCTTGGGTTCTGGTCATGACTGATCATTCTCACATTCCTTGTCTAGTAGCTGTCATATTCCAATTTCTGTCTCTGCCTTCCCGTGGCTGTCTTTCCTGTGTGTGTGTCCCTGTGTACAAATGTCTCTCTTCCTATAAAGACATCAATCATTGAATTTAAGGCTTATACTTGTCCAGAAAGACCTCATTCTAACTTAAATACATTTTCAAAGATGCTATTTACAAATAAGGTCACATAAACAGGTAGAGAAGATTAGGACTTGACTATATCTTTAGAAAGACAAAATTCAACCCAGTGCACTGAATGTGTTCGGAATTTGGTTTATTTTAGGCTATCTGACAAAGGAGTTTCACCTGTCTCCGTATTTGGTGAATTTTGAGTCAAAGCGATATCAGGAATCTGATCTATTTCATAAGTCATACAAAGAATTTCCATCTGAAAATATATATCAATAGAATCTTTTTTCATATGCCTTTTTGTTTGTGGCATTTAGGAAATTAACACAAAATAACACAAAATAAAGAGTAAATTCCTACTTAATATCTTACTCTTCAGACTAGGTTTTTTTCAGTGAATTATATTTTGCCCAAAGGCACAAAAATATAATTTTTATACGATTACATTTTTCTTTTCATACTTCTTCCATCATTCATTCTCTTCCTTCTCTCACTAAACATTTTTCTATTAAAATTATATGAAAGTTATTATAGATAAGACTGACTTTGCCCTCAGTACAGACTAATGTCAAAAAAGTAAAGAAATGCATACAAATGTCTATATATTATAGTATGTAAGGTTTGTTACAGCAAAAATAACTGAACGTCATGAAAATCCAGAAAATACACCTTAGATGGTGACATGGAGATATTTCTGTAGGAGGTAATAACTGAGGTGAGTTTAAGGAAGAAAGGGTAAAGTAATCAATATCTGAAAAGACATAAGCTTATAAAACTACTCCTAAAACTAATTTCCTTGTATGAAGGAAATGAATATGTTTAGAAAGATGAAAATTTGGTGGGTGCCAAATTCTGAAGGACTTTATTTAAATTGTAAATGTGTATTTTTTATTTTTATTTAGCATAATCATTACACCCAAACAAACCAACAACAACAAAAAACCTCACAAACGATCAAAATGAATTGTATGAAAGTTTTTGTTAAAATACTGAGTATATTTTCACAAGCGTCAACTCATACTTCGACTGACCTAATATACTATCCATACAGGTGGAGCCAAATGAGCTCCTTTTTCATGTTTTTATCCTCACCTAAAATTTATTTATCTTTGATTATTACTATTCATTTTCAAAACCCCCAGTTCATGATTTTTAATAAACTTTATATTTTAAAACAGCTTTAGATTTATAGAAAAAATGCAAAAAGTAGTAGAAATGGTTCTCATACACCCAACATCCAGTGTCCCTATTATTCTCTTATATTACTATGGTATATTTGTTTTAATTAATGAACTAATTATATTACATTATTGATAAGTAAAGCCCACAAAATTCATATTTCTTTACTTTTTATCTAATTCCCTTTTTGTGTTCCAGCATCCCATTTGGTATACCACATTATATTTAGTTGTCATGTCTTCCTGGGCTCCTCTTGGCTGTCACAGTTTCTCAGACTTCTCTTATTTTTGATGACCTTGACAGTTTTGAAGCTTACTGGTCAAGTAATTGCAAAATGTTCACTTACTAGGATTTGTCTGAATTTTCTAATCATGTTTCTCAGGTTTAGACTGGAGTTATATGTTTGTGGGAGGTTGACCAAGAGGTAAAGTGTTGTTTTCACTATATCATGTCAGTGCTACAGGCTGTCAACATGCTGTCAATCGCTGTTGATATTAACTGTGATCACCTGGCTGAGAAAGTGCTTGTCAGGTTTAGCCACTGAAGGGATGTTATTTTACTCCTTTATATACCGTATTCATAAAAGAAAGTTACTATAAGCAGCTCACATTTAAAGAATGGGAAGTTATACTCCATCTTCTTGAGGGCAAAATATCTACAAAAAATTATTTGGAATTCTTCAAGAGAGATTGGTCTCTTCTTTCCCATTTTGTACTTATTTATTCATTCCTTTTTAACAGTATCACTCTTGGTTATTTATTTTATTTCCTGGTTTCTAACCCCTTGCCACTTAATTTTATTGCTCAAATTGTTCCAGCTTTGGCTATTAAGAGATCTTTTGGTTAGCTCCTGTGTCCCCTTGACATACCCTCAACAATGTATGTTTTTGCTTCTTTGCTTTTGAAAAACTCATCTTGTGTATCTTTTGCCCCATTTCTCCAAGGAGCCCTGGTTCCCTTTATTGGGGAATGGTGCTATAAACCAATCTTAGGGAGCTAGGCATGTTTATTGCTTTGGAGTGTCATTGTGGGCCCTTACAACTGACAAAGTAAGGACATATCTGTGTGTATACAAAACACATATATTTATAAATATTTCTATATATAACCATCTGTGTCATTATTAAGGTAAACATGAGTTCATACTAATATCTCCAAGTCTAATTCACTAACTCATAAATCAGTTGGTTTCCTCTGCTTGCTTTTCTATAAACTGCCAATCGAACAATGAGAAAACTACCATCTGCCATCCATTTATTTAACCAATCAATTCTAGTCTAAATTTATAATAGTACCCTAATTGTTAAAGCACATACTTGTGGGAAATAACTTCATCAACTACACCACAGGGCTTATGAAAAATTTCTTTTGCATTTAGTCATGTGGATTCACTCATTTCTAAACTCACTTAGATTAGCAACTTTTTCTCTCATCCTATTTAACAAAATAGTTTCATACCTTAATAATATATTTTGATTTTTTTCATGTTATTCATTACATCCTAGGATCACCTGAACCCCTAAATGATTTTTTAATGTGCATACATAGCATATATACCTTAAAGTTTATTCTTTGGTCTATAAAGTTATATAGGTTTGAAAAGTATTTGATGTTATGTATCTGCCATTACAGTATCATACAGAATAGTTTTACTATCCTAAAAAGACCTTTGTGCTTCACTTATCCAACTCCTATACCTTTCCACACCCCTGGCAACCAAGCAACCACTAACTTTTAAATGTCTCTAGAGTTTCACCTTCTCCAGAATGTCATATAATTGGAGTCATATGGTATGTAACCTTTTTAGGTTCACTTTTTTTCACTCGACAATATACATTTACGATTCATTCATGTTTTTGCTTTGCTTAATGTTCATTTCTTTTTATTGCTGAATAATGTTCCACTGTTTGTCCTATTATTTGTTAATCCATTAACCTATAAATGACATTTATTTGTTTGCAGTTTTTGGCAATTGCAAATAAAGCTTCTATAAACATTTGTGTATAGATTTTTGTGGGGACATAAATTTTCAAGTAAGTTGGGTAGATACTTAGAAGTATAAAATGTCAAGCAAGCATAGGAGTGAAATGGCAAGTTCTTACGGTAGAACTATGTCTAGTTATGTAAGAAATGTCAAAGCTGTCTTCCAAAGTGGCTTTGCCATGTTACATTCTCATCAGCAAAAAAAAAAAAAAAAGAATATTCCTTTTATTCCCCAATATCTCTTCTTCTGAACCCTTCATCCTTTGAATACTTTCCTCTATAGTATATCAAAGAAGTTCTGGCAATATAACTTGATTTATTTCATTCCAACTTTGGGTTACGTTTCAGACAACCAACCAAATGAGTAGAGTCCTTTCACCCCCCAGATGGAATATCACATCTAAAATCTGCTTAGTTGGCCGATATGGATGAATTCAGCATGATCGAATATGATGTGTCTTCCAACATCACACCATATTCTTAAGATTTATTACTACATATGTTTCCCATATTTGTGTCTATATAGATTAGAAAATTCATGCAGTACTTTGGTGTGTAGTACACTTTCTTGGAGTAACTTTGCACCTCACCTCTTGGAGTTAATTGAGACTTAAGTTTAGTTATATATTTAGAAGCTAAATGTGCTGATGAGAGTAGATATTGAGAAGAATTGACCGAGCTTTGCAAGGTACCTACCTCAAGGGATGCCATTACAAGTTCTTAAAACAAAGGACAGGTAACCTCAGGCAAAGGTAGAATGGCTGCTCCTACTGGCAAGGAAAACTTGGCACAAATGTAGAGATTATATCTACCCAGATACATTGGATCTGTTTATATATCCCCATTATAATTTTCAGGGTCCCATTCCTTCCCCAGATACTCTGAAAGATTGGAAATTTAATTTGTGTTCCAACTGAGTCACTGGCTAGATAAGACTCTGGGTTTGGTTTTCAGAAATTCTGTCCCTCAGTTATAAGTTAAGGGTTTCTTTCAAGGCAGGTACAGATGCTCTTTCAGGTCATTTATTTCAGTTAAGATTTTGAACTTGAAATTTGAAGCTCTGAAGCTCTCAGCATGTATTTTACTACACCCACTTTCTCTGGTGCAATTGGGAGAAACTAAAGAATCCCACTTTACTTCTCATTTATTAGTTTGACTAAAATATTTTAAGGTGTCTATTACATAGTAACCTGAATCTTTCTCTTTTAGAGTATGTTATTAAGATAATCCAATGACAATATTTTGTATACATATGTATGTATTTGTGTGTGTTTGTGTGTGTGTGCATACACACAGACACACATACACATACACACACACATATCTATTGCCACATTAGCCTGTGAGCTACCAGTGCCCTCTATAATACCAAAACAGAGTCATTAGTGTCTTTAAGTTTAATCATATTATAGAACACATTTCAGAAAACCCCAGTACTAACTCTGAAAACTTTTTAAAGATTCTATTCCACTAGAACCATTTCTGGTAATAAGTGGTTCAATGCATCAATTCAACCAGAGAAACAAAACCTGTAGAATACGTTATGATGACAGGTAAATAGATAGATAGATAATAAACAGATTGATCAAGTTAGATCCATAAATGAAGATTTTTTTTTGGACTAAATCGGTGTATGTGATTGTGGGGTTGAATAGACAAATTTGAAATCCGTAAAACAAATCATCACAAAGCCAGGCTAGAACTATCAAACATAAGCTGAAGCTGCAATCCACAGACAGAATTTCTTTTTTTTCCCCAAGAAATTTCAATTCTGATTTTAATGACTTCCAATAGATTGAATTGGATGCACTCAGATTCCCTAGGATAATCTTCCTTGTTTAATGTCATCTGATTATAGGCTTTAATCATACCTACAAAATACCTTTAGTACAATACCTAAATACATGTTTTATTGAATTACTAAGGACTATAGCCTAACCAAAATGATACATAAAACTTATAAATACATTAATGATAATTGCCAACTGAATCCATCTAAAAATTGGCCATGCATGGGCTTAACAATATGGTTATCTTCTCATATAGGTTGATTTGGAAACTTCCACTGCTGTATGTCTACTCTTTCAACAGCTTAGGCCAACACTGAGCCATTAATATGACACCTTTTCTCCATTTACTTGGTCAGGACAGTGGTCAGGCTAGCCACATTGGTAACATGTTGAATATCCGTTCAGTTAATTTTAACTTAATTGGTGACATGTTGATTAACTTGATTCTTACTCCTTAATAAAGAAGCATGGGATTATCCTCACTAAAAATGTTTGTGTTTTGTGTATAAATTTCCTTCCTTAAATGTATTAATTATGATAGGATCACCATCAAATTTGGATAGAGATAACATATTATTAATTATAATATTCTGCACATCTTTCTTCTAAAAAAACACTTTTTACATAAAAAAAGTTCAGCAATAATTTAACTGACATGAAACTTACTATTTTTATAATGCATCTCATCACTCAGAAGAATGTGTTGTATGATAGAGTGGTAGAATGACTACTGAAAACATAGTAATGACTTCACTTGGGAAACAAAGCTGAGGTTCTACCTTATAATACCCAGGATATGTTTTAGGTTAGTAAACAACATATGATGGGTTTTTTTTTCCATATCCAGAATACCCAGGACAATTAAACAAATTATTTTTGTTTATTGGCCAAAAAATCTCAGCTTTGCCAGTTTAGAAGTCTTCATTTAAAAAAAAAAAGAAGAAAAAGAAGAAGAAAAAAGAAAATTTCAGATGGGGACAAAGAAAAGTTTTCATTAAATTGGAAATGGAAACTATCATATTTAGATATGCTCATGCTATTTAATCAACAAGCAAAGAAGGCGGTTTCTGTATAGAATAAAGTGCTGGACACTGTTACTAAGAGTTGGCTAGTTGAAATATGTGAATGTTGGAAGGGACAAAGAATGGAGCACTATGCCTGGAAGATAGGCCAGTTTTCTTTTAGACCTTAAATTCCTCTGTGTAATAATAAAATTAAAAAGAAAATAAATTCACAGAAATTAAAATCCAAATAATTCAAGAATAGAAGTTTGAATCACTTCACCAAGCAAAGATTTATGTTATGATAATTAAATCTCTGTTTTTATGTCTTTTCTTCTTTTTAGCCATTATCTCATAAAATACTACCTCTTATTTACCTCCTTTTCTGACTCTGCAATTCAAATTAAAAGTATTTGTATTTCCCTTTATGGTTTATGTCTAAGAATTTATTGTACACTGCTTCCACATTTTTCCCTTCCTCGACTTCCTTTGGATTATTTATTCTGGCCATTCATCTATATCTAGTTAACAAATTCCTTAAATTTCACTATAAAAATTATCCTCTGAAAAGATGAATTCTAGAATGATCACATGTGAAACATCAGAAATGTCTTTGGAAAAAGACCAGAAGTCAGAGTTAGGAGACAAATACTTTGAAGCATGTATCATAAATATGTTCAACTAGCTATAGGAATTCATACTTAAAAAAGCAAAGGAAAGTATGATGACAATGCTACATCAAATAAAGAATAATAATAAAGAGATAGAAATTATAGAAAGTACCAATTAGAAATACTGAAGGTGAAAAGTACAATAATTGAAATTAAAAATTTACTAGAAAGACTTTACAGTAGATTTGAATTGGTGGAAGAAAGGTTTAATAAATGCTGAAGCCAGGCCAAATGAGATTGAGCAATTAGAAGAACAAACAAAGCCAAGAGATGAAATAAAATGAACACAGGCTTAGAAAAATTTAGGACACCATTAACACACCAAGATATGTATATTGGAAGCACCGGAGGAGAGGAAATAGAGAAAGAAGCAGAAATATCTGAAGAAATAAAGGATTCAAAATTAATTGAAAACAAAAGAAAACAAAATTATACATCCAAGAAGCTCAACAAGTTCCAAGTAGGACAAATACAAAGATATGCACACCCAGAAAAACTATACGAAAAAAATCAATAGCCAAAGATAGCAAGAAAATCTTGAAAGCAGAGAGAGGAAAATGACTCATTCAATGTGTCCACAAGTTAAACAGTTCACTTCATTGTTCATCGTAAACAATGGCAGACTGAAGGCAGTAGGTACAATGGCACACTCAATGTGTTGAAAGAAAAAAATCTTATGAAGTAAGTGACCTACATCCAGAAAAATTATCTTTCAAGAATGGAGGCAAAATAGCTAGCAATCATTAATTTTTACAGTTTTATTCATTGTTCATTAATAATAATTAATAGTTTCTAATTATCTATTAATATAAATCAATAGGAAAGTTATTCAGACTAAAAGCATGTGACCTAGCACAATATATGCAATCAATAAAACCAAAACAGAGGCAAAGTTAAGTGTACAATTATAAAATACATTTATTAATGCAAATATCTTCTCCATTCTTTTCATAAGTGATTTAAAAAGCAATTATATAAAACAATATGTGTATAATTGTATTGTCAAGCATATAATATAAAGACTGTAATGCATTTGACAGCATCAGCAAAAGAAGTGGATGAGATTAATCTGTATTGAAAAATAGAAATGATGCCAGGTGGTAATTCAAACCAATAGGAAAAAATGAAAACCAGAAATGGTAGTAAGTTTAGTATAAAAACTGTATAAACATTTACTTGCTGTCTCCTTTCTGCTTCTTTAAAAGATATAAACTTATATAAAGTAATGCTTATAAAAATATATTATTGGTTTTAAAAAATGTACATCCATCCTATTGCCTATGAATTTGGATCTTCAGGAAAGGGTTTTAAGCCATTTCATGACCCACCCCCCCAGAGACGCAGATATAAGTAATTGTAAATGAAGGTGTACAATTGAAAAAAATAGGCAAAATCCCTGGTTAAAAATGTGACACAAATGAGAAGTATTTTTTTAGGAATTGTTTCATTGAGACCCAAGACTGGTCACATGAGATATTAGTTCATACTAAGGTCACCTTGTCCTTTCCTTTAAGAGTTAGCACTTCAACATACGAATTTTAAATGGACAAAATTTAGCCAAAAGTCGAAACAAAATTTGTAGTGATATGTTAGTGGTAAATGCAGAAATGCAGAATGTCTGCAAAACAGACAGACTTGATTGTGACTGCCAAATATTGCTCTGCCTGCTGAATTTTAAGCAATAAGCTATATTCCTATCTTACAAGAAGATCCTATAATACAAGAAATAATTGTAGGGATAAGTTTTGAATTCTTGTACTTAAACTTCCTTCTTTAGTCCAGTCTTGGACAACACTCATTTCAGTACCCAAATAGTTCATTTATTAATGGTGAGAGAGGTAATTCAAGTTTTAATTTGACAGACTCATTTCCACCGTAGCATATTGAAAGTAGTCACTCATCTTCAAATAGCAGCTGCTGACATCTCAGGAAGAATTTGAAAAATTTTATTTAGAAACCAATCTGCTTACACATAACTTATGTAAGTTGTTTACCTCATTCTTTATTGCAGAGGATATCTGCATAAAAAAAGGAATCCTTATTTCTCCAGAACTCATCCGCTATAGCTATTTTGCCACCTGAATTGATAATTTTTTCTCTGTGGTATCAAAACTGAAAGCTTTGGAAACACTAGAACTTGCAAAAATGATTTTATTTCTGTGTAAATGATACATACTTTATCATTATAGCTATGCCTAAGATCTTCTTGGCAGTAATACTTCCATAACACTGTTAAAAATTTTTTAAGTAATGTTTATTTGGAATAGTTTACGTCTTTGTTTATCTTCCACATTTAATTCTAATAGCAGTTCATGCCCATTGCAATTGATGTTCATGATATATTATTTTACAATTTTTAAAACTATTTTAAAAAATTTGTCATGTATCTTTCCTTTGATCTTCTCAGCAATATTATAAGACAGGTGTTATTTCATTACCAATGAAGGGATTGAGCCATTGACAGCCATCTACTAATCTAAACTAAAGCTTGATCTTCTCATAATAAAATTCAAAATCTTCCGTACATTGTCTTTTTTAATATTATTTGCAATTTTCTTGATGGAAAAGACTGTTTTATGCTTACTATTGTAACTACATTGTCAAGCATACTATCTTTCATTAAATATAAATGTAATACATATTTTAGACCTAGGAAGCAAGCAATTTGTAACTGTCATATATCAGTATTTTATAGATGAAACCTGTTTATAACTTCTAGAAACATGGTTTTCCATACATAATTTTTAGATGTATTATTAGAACCAAATATATTTAGTCTTTCTATAAAATGTAAGAAGCAAATACCAAACTTATATGTACATTCAGCATTTTATTTAAATTTTTTCTTATTTGAAAATAAGCCAGACATTTAATGAGTATCTGTCAATTAATTTAATATAACATAGCTATAAGATTTCAAATTACAT